>JAWZYV010018510.1:0-27659 GCA_038373885.1 Cheiracanthium punctorium
TCATCTTCGAGTTTATTGATTTGCTCTTTTAGCGAGTTTACTTCTTCGGTTAAAGATTTTATTTGGGAGGACTGAGCTCTAGGTGGGGAATTAGCAGAATTAATTTGCTGCAATTCATGAGCTCGGGAAACAGCCTTATCATACTTATTTACTTTTTCGATTTGTTATATTTTTCTGATATCACAAGGAATTGCATTAAGAAAGTGATTAAATTTTATCGCATCTAACGCTTCTTTATCAGATATGTTGCTGTAAACCTTCTTAGTAATTAGATCTAAGCGATGGGATAGGTTCAGCATGGATTCATTAGGAAGTAAATTTAGACTATGTAACTGGCTTATATTAGCCTGAGTATTATTAGTTCCAAAGAAATTTTGAAATTGTACATGAATTTCATTAATAGTTTTTGCCTCAGCAAAAAAAGGAGATTCTGCATAATATTGCAGAGCAGCACCTGAAAGCTTAGTACTTAGAAATAATTTTGTTTGTGCATCATCCCAATTATGTAATTCTGTATGTCCTTTTCTTGCTTAAAGAAAAATTCCAATAAATGAGGTTCTCCTTGAAAAGGCAGAATATTAAGAATGGCTGTATTAGACATATTTGTCGATTTGTCGATTTGGCTATTTTATTTTTACCTTTAGTACTCATTTAAAATTATGCATAGATAAAAATATGAAAAAATATAAAATTGCTACTTATAAATTCTAAGTACACAAATAAACATTTTTAAATCTGCTTAATTTATTTAACTGGTTTCAGCAGTATACTCAGAAATATTCAACTATTTAGATATATGCAGAAAAGTATAAGATAAATATATGCAAAAAATGTAAATAATGTTCATTATTTAGAAGAAAATTACTTTTTATGAAATATATATACGCATATGTTTATAGCAAAAAAATCAATCATAATAATATCAATCACTGTTATCAAAATTCAAATAATGCATGAAAACTATAATACTAGGTATATTTATATGAACACTCACTAGTAAAAGAAAAAAAAAAGGTGTTAACACATAATATAATAAAAAATTTTTAAAAAAGGTTGGGATCCCAGTAAACAATAAAAATAAAAAAGCATGAAGTGAAATGGAGATCTCTTAAACGCAATATTTTTTCTTTTGCTTGGTCACCACGCCGCAATACAAAAAACAAACAAACACACTCGGTAGCACGAATATCACAACGATTTTAGCACATAGTTGATGGAAGGAACGTGCCTGGTTCACCGGCACCAATTTTATCAAATGAAGATGTACTGTGGAAGGCGGTGATCGTAAGGAGACGATGGTAGGTATGTGGTATGTAGATGGTTGTCACATTTGGTATGAACAATCGTGAAGAGCATTGCGTCACTGTATTAAAAATAAAAAAAAGTGTCGACATCCATATTGCGTATTAAAGATATACGTCAGCGAAGTGTAGCACTGTAAAAAGAAAATTTCAGTTAAAGCAACACGACATTCATTTTTTTTTTTTTTTTTTTAACGCCAGCAACCCAGCAAACACAGCCGTATCGGGTAAGGGATGTGTGGTGGTTTTTTTGCAGCAGTGGTTAAAATTTGAGGAAAACTAAAGCCTAAGATGATCGTACAGTGGTATTATGCCGCGCATAACCTGCCTGGCAAGTACTCCTAGTATTATGCTGAAAAAATTGAAAAATGATTGACATACACCAAAACACTAAAAAAACTAAAGACTCTATGAATTGCAACTAAATACCATTTATTCTTAGTCATTCCATTAATATTAATTAACAGACGATATTGACATAATTTTAAACTTAAACATGTCTGGGGGAGATGTGGTTTTGGAGGATAAGGGGTATCCACAAAAGTTTTGAGACGCAAATAATAAATAGATTACTGTTAATATTCACCATTCTGATGAGGTAGCCGTCTTTACACAAGACACGATCGACGCGTGCCCTCTTGGAACCGCTGTCTTTCTCTTAAGCCATCATCTGGCCTCTGATTCCATGTTTCTTTTGAACACAACTTGATCATATTGATTCGAAGCACACACTGATTTTTTAAGTCCGTTCACACCTTTTTCAAACTCTGCTCTGCTTCTTTTCTCTAGCACACTCGTTCTGTCGTCTTTTTTTCTTCTCCCACGGGGTTGATTCCTCTTTTCTTACCCCCTCTTACATCATTGGCTGGAGTTTTTGATTTGTTCGTCTCGGGGAATTAATGCATCCTCTCGTCGAATCCCAGACATGTAGGTGGATCATTCGGGAATATACCCCGCCAAATTTGCATATCATTTTCGGCCATAAATATTTTCGGCCATAAATATTTTAACGTTGACAGTTCATTGTGCTATAGTGTCCAGACTGTCCATTGCCTGGCGCCTCTTCTAATTTACGGTCTACTTGTGTGGTCTTCCCATGGGAACCGTCTCAAAATTATATTTTACTGCTGTTTCACTTCACCACAGGATGGGCCGACATCGGCAGTACCGTTTAGATGTCGGCATTGGCAAGATAGTAATTGGAGCGGTGTCGGTTCTGTGTCGGCAAAATGCGTTGGCGTAGGCAAAAGAAAGGTGATTTCGGGCGTGCAACGGTCCGATTGCGGCAAGTCTTTTAGGGTTAACATGCGATTTCGGCGATGTACTGCATAACCGACATCGGTCCAGAAGTGTAATTTCTAAACTGAACGGTATAGAACCAGCAAGCAGCACATATATGTTGTTAAAGTAATACTTTTTAATTTATGGTTTCGATACTTACATGTTTTGAGCACGTAGGATTGAAGTGCCCCCTTCACAGACAAATAAAGAAAAAAATCATTCTATCTTGTTAATTTACCGACTTTGCTTTTTATAATTTAGTATTGAAGGTTTTTCTAACGCCGCCCCTCCCCTCAACCCTCAAAGGTGGCAGTTTCTGTCTAGTTATTCATATTTCTAACTAAAATCATATGACTATAAATTTCATTTTATACAAAGTTACAGTTGTTCTTAAGTACTTCCAATAAAAAAAAGTTAAAAACTAAATAAATAAAAATAAAATACCTGCAAAGCAGAACATAAAACATTGCATTTTAGAGGTTCACAAATGGTTCCCACCATGGCCGAGAGGATAAGACACCGAACATGGTTGAAGTGTGAAGGTCCAAGGTTCTGGTCTACCGCGTATCTGTCAATCTACAGTTTAAATTTTGGGTGATTTCCCCCAAATGAATGCGAATTTGCGTTCGATAAGGTAACCAGATTTTTGAACATATAATTGAGGATAAATCATCGTTGTATCCCCAATTCTAGAACATAAATTGGGGGAATTTGATATTTTTTTTATACATTCAAAACATTATCTAATATTCATAAAATGAAGGAAATGTGATTGATTTTCATAAAATTAGGGAATAAATCATTATAACTAATGTTCAACCCCAATTTTACTGTTTATTAATTGTTTTATATTTAGGTATAAACGTTAGAGCCCTTTAAGAATTCCTCCGCTCAGGACACCGACATCCTAGTCCGACTTACACAACAGAACTTTCTGAAATTAAATTGGATTAAAATTGTAGGAAAAAGATAGTTTCATTTGTATTGCCATAAAAAATTAAAAATATCAGCACAATTTATAGTTAAGGAACTTTTCTATATAATAGATAGTTGCTGGCAGAAATGAAGCCTCCCGATTAAATGAAGGTTCATAAATCAGGATAATTAGAACCTGTGCTTTTTGTGGTGTCTGTGCTGTAGGGTAGCTGCCCCCCCCCCAAAAAAAAAGATCTACTACATAATATTGATCACTCTAAAACTATTTTTTTCTGCTTCAAAATGGGGGTGCAACTATTACACGTGTAAACACGGTAATAAAAGGCGCATGTGTAGTTCTTTAAAATATGCAAATTAATGTACACTAATAAATAATATGTGTTAATCAAATTTTCCTCGGTCAGTCAGATATATAGTCATATTTCACTTTCAAATTTTTACTCAGATTTAAAGAATATCTCAGATTAACAAAAACTCGAATTCATTCACTTATCATTTATAGCCAAATATGAGATCACTTCAAATATTTCACGCCAAATACTTAGACGTCAGCAAGGGATAAAATAAGCGGAGTGATACAATTTTCTCTCATCTCAATAGCCACCAGTGTTATTTCTATGTCCATAGCCCCTGCCTGCCCCTGAGCCTGAGGGGGAGGGGGTTGTAGGTGTAGTAATGCCTTTACTACACCCCCCCCCTCAAGGAGAAACAGAAAAAGTTGAAAGCATCTCCCTCTCGCCCTTGAAATGACCTGCGAAACCAGTCCTGCCTTGACCATTTGTTTTCACGGAAGCACGGACTCGGAAGGAAGCGCAATTCGTTCTTTCAGCTCGTGCGAAAAGACGAAATATAATGTATATATATATTTTAAATATTAGAAATATGATTTACTCTAGCAACAACCTAGGCCATTTGCTCCTGTTCGTTGGCAAACCGATCAACAAAGTTCTCTAGGATAGGATGAGATTTTTAACAATATCTCGGTTAAAAGACTTTGCAGAGATATTGTTAAAAGCTACTTTGGCTTTGCTACTTTGTAAGGATAAGTAAAAAATGCCTTCTTGAAGTCAACTTAAAAAAAAAATTCTCTAGTCTCTGTACGAGGAAGACACTTAGACAAGAAGCGTCCCCAAAATGGTTTTGTGGTACTTTATTATCCCGTCCGTCATTCCCACCCAGGGTTGGATAAAAACCCGTTAAAATAAAAATAAAAAAAGGTTTTTTGGTTTAAATTGTTTTTTTTTTTGTTTTAAACCAGTTTTGTTTTAAAATCCTTTTATAATTACATGCTACATATTTATAAATAGTAGTTGTAAGAAGTATAATAGTTGTAAGATGTTCAAATAAAAATTAATATTTCTTCTGAAAAGAATTAAAACAAAGTAAATAAACAATTGTTGCCATACTTATGTGGACATCGAAATAATTCAATTTTAATATTTTATTTAGAGATACTATTATTTTATATTTAGTATCTCCTTATATAATACGTTAATGTATGCGGTACCAAAATTGACGATATTTTTATGCTGGGAGCGGAAACAACTAGATGTAACCATTAGCGTAATAACAATAACACGCGCGCAAAAATCCAAATTAACAGCTTAATGACGTCAAGTGAAGCAAGCATATTCGTTACTGGTTACGTATGTCACGCAGTAGCTAGATTGCAAAATAACAATTCATACGCGAAAAAGCAAAATCTTTCGGACCTTTTTACTTCACGTATATCGCACATTTAAAAAAAAAAAAAAAAAAAAAAAAAAAAAAAAAAAAAAAAAACGCTTTGGAGTGGGCTGAAGCATATTTTAGCCATTTCCTGTTTCCATACACCAAAAAGCAAAATGTTTCTGTTTGGTTTAATTATGGCAATGCTACACTAGGACGATCTGCCAAGTATCGGGGGGTGTCTTAGTAAGAAGACTTTCTCAGGGCTTCTAATGCGTATTCACGTTATATCTGGAGAAAACCTACCAAAACTCCAGACTGTAGATCGACAGCCGCGAGATGGGCCCGAACCTTGGACTTTCAGCCGTCTATCATGTTCAGTGTCTTATCTACTCGGCTAAGATTAAATCCCAATGGGATTTTTAAGCGAAATCCCCAATGGGATTATCAAGATTTAAAAACTTTTTTAAAAACATTTAATTTCTTCAAAAGGGCTTTTTATTTCAACATTTTAATTTTTTCAAATCACCTTTTCTGTCTATTTTTCAAAATTGGAAGAAGGGTAAAATTTATCCTTGGGGTGGGGATTTTTTCAAGTAGTACCGTCCCTTAACGCACCTCCTGGCTACGAGCCCGGACGTTGGTAGCATAGGGCAAGGTGGAACTTGACCCTCTATGCCTTTTTGTATGACGTTTGTCTTCCTTCTTTTTTATTCTTTCCAACATGATAATCGTCCGCGCAGCGGCCGAGCGCATAGCACTCTGAACTGGGAGATGGAAGATGCCTGTTCAAAACCAGGTTATTTCCATGACCTAACCGTTCGGAGTTTCCCGTGGTTTCCTCCAAAACTTAAAGTATAAGTAAGGTAAACAGTAAGTAAGGGTTAGGACACCTTAGAAAGACTTCCACGGTGGGCATCCCCCCTACCGGTGGCCGTATTCTTCCAAACAAACAAATCAATATGATAATTGGCGTGTATGTTGCCCCCACCCAAAAGAAAATAATGGCTAAGGCCTCGGTCTTTCTGAATGCTCTTAACTGCTTTTGATCAAATTAGTTAAACATTTTCAAAATTAATTTTCATTACAATTCTTCAAGCAGATTCCGCACAGCCAAAAAGTAAATGTACTGGATTTTTTGCTATCGCTGAGATTAATGACCAATACGGTATTGGAAAATACTCGTGCACAACAGGAACGAAGGTATGGTTAGCATAAACAGTCGAGTTAAAATATTTTTTTTTTCTAATGACGCACTTGACCATCAGTCATTCGGCGCTACTAAGGCTCGATATACTGGTCACTTTATTATAGAGACACCTAATAGGTAGACCGTTGAGCGAAACAAACGACACCGGAAAACTAGGCCACGGTCTAGGACACCCAGAATTTTAGGGGAGACAAGAATACTCCATCAAAATTATTTTTGGTAGCATAGGTCATCAATTAAAAAATATCAAGGTATAAAAACCGGAAAGATAAATCACATCGAATTCATTGAGCATGCTGCCCTCTTCCAAATCTGAACTAGGCCCTACCCTTAACTTCATAGTTTTTCTTGAATATTAATGCGCAAGTATATATTTCGAGAGTCTACATCCCATCCCCCCCCCTCAACACACACACACACGCACAAAACTTGAAAGATAATATATTTGATTAAATACAATTTTTTTTACTATAAATAGAGTAATAAATTTTATTTTATAATAAAGATAATGTGTTTGGATTTTAAAGTATTTATGAACTTAAAAATAAAAAAGATAATAAAACTACTCTTTTAGATTAGTTTTTATCCCCGGTCAGTTTTTAATGTCTTAAATCACCTTTCGAAAATAGTGTCACATTCATGTTTTATTAATTTTCACAGTAACAAGACAAATTAAAAAATTTTGATTAAAAAAATCTAATCTTTTAAATGCATTTTTACTTTTTCTAAAAGGTACTTCGGCTTAGCTGTAAAATTAAATCTGAAAATTATTTTATTTTTAGCGATGTGTATCACTTTAAATGTTTTTAAAATATCTTAACCATTTCATTTCATTTATTTGACAGCCTTTTAAGTGCTTCCAGATAAATCACCATACTTTTTATCCGTTTTTGCAAGACCCCCCCCCCCACACACACACACACCTACAAATAAATAAATAAATAAAGTTAAAAAAACTCTTCTGAACTATAGTTTTGTTATAATTACTTCTATTTGTATCAAAATATAACGGAATTTTACAGTGTAAAATGATTCATGCCTATAATATATGTTCTGTTGTAGATTTAGGCATCAACATAATTTCTTTTTCATTTTTAAACAAACAAGCACTTCACCTTGAAAATAATCAATTAAAGAAATACTTAAACTTGTTAACTTAATTCATTAAAGTCTTTATAATTTGCCAATTATTTTATTTGTTTGCTGTGTTGAACAAGAACCAGAATTGATGATCTAGAATCGGCCCAACAGATTTAACGGGCACATTGATCTTGTGTACATGTTTTTCTTAGATCCATAGTCCAATTCCCTATCACTGTCCTGTATTTACCTCAATTTAATATTAAGTAAAGTCTGTTTTTATTAGTTACCAACCAAATGCCATAATCGAAATAAATAAAATAAAAAGTTTTTTTTGTTTATTTGTTTGTTTATTTGTCAGTTTGTATGTATGCTCATTCGCTATGGGCGCCAAGACTGTTTGTCGGTTCTGGACTAAATTTGGCGCACTGGACAATTGATTTCTAACCAACTACGGCTTATTATTACTGGTTTATTTTTATAAGTGCAAGATTTTATTCTGATTCATAGCAATTTATCTTGTTAGCTTTTAGGTCTTAAATAATAATTATTAGAATAATGAATAATTTATAAGTGTACAGTGGTGGCCAAAATTGTGGACATTTCTAGAAGCTTTTTTTTTTCTAAGTTCGTATGCGTATAAAAAAATGTTATGTTCCACAAAATGCTAACTCTTTTACATCACTTTAGAGATAATTTAATAGCGATTTCAATTCAAAAAAACAAAATTAAAATATTTGTAGTACAAAGGAAGTTAAACAGAGATAATTATCGAAATGCATTAGATATTGAAGATTGCAGTGAGTTATCAGCAGTTCGTAGGGTAGTCTTAATTTTTTATTACAGCTTCGCATCGATGTTTTATTGAGCTGACGAGAGATTATTCAAGCTCAGAAAAGTAACAGTGATTGACTTGGAAAGTTAGAAATTACAATTCACTTCATCAATGTATTTGTTTTTCAGATTAAAGTAACTATAACTTTTACTCTAGTGAACATATTTAAATTTAGTTTTGTGCATTGAAATTAGTTATAAATTCTCTTTAAAATGCTGTATGAATTTGATTTTGCGAAAATTAACACATCCTATTAGCATACAAATTTAAAACCCTAAAAATTTCCTAAAGTGTCCACAATTTTGGTCACGACTTTATATTTATATATAAATATTTTTGTTTTTGAAAATATTCATTTTAAACATTAGTGCTGTTATTTTGAAGATGCTTTTTTAAAAAATTAAATTATGCTACGAATGAGGCATTAAAAAAACCTCTAAATTAAATGCTAGTGTAATTGTAATGTTTTTAAACAAATTTTCATTTCTAATTCTCATGAAAATTTTATTCGATACCATAAAGTGACATTGTAATTTATTCTAAATGTCTATGATCAATATTTAAAGAAGAAAACCGTAGGTCAGGGTTTTTGGACACGCTCAGACAGTAATAGGGATTGGAAGTGATTATGATTTTTATTTAATATTAAAAATATTAAACTATTTACTTTCACTGTAAATTGTCACGAAAATTATTTAGGTTTTGTTGTTAAGACAGATCTACACGAGAGCTGTCTGCTTACTTAAGGCATGCCTTTGGCGGAGGACTTTGTAAGGGGTTTTAACCCAAATTCACGTTACATCTGGAGAAAACAGCCGCGCGGTAGGCCGGAACCCTAGAAATTCACACTTTAGTCGTTATCAACTGTCATGAAATTTGAAAAAGTCATTTATACTATAATGTAAAAGTTACTTGATTAATTTTTTTACAGTTTTATAAGATAAATTTATATCTTATAAAGCTCCCTTTCCCTTCTTTATAAGGCATATAACTTATTAAACTTTTAAGATAAAAAAAAAAAACATGCTGAAATACGCAAGAATGACGATATATAAATAATTAGAAGGATAACTTATCAAATATTGAACCTCATATATGAATAAAATAAAGCAATATATATATATATAATACTCTCATTTATATATATATATATATGGGGGAAAGTACTATTTACTTTTTTTCAACAAATACCTTTTTTGCATAAAATATTTTGTATTGCATTAAAAATAAAAATAAATAAATAAACGTTTTAAATAAATAATATAAGCCCTAAAATATCCAGAAAGCATTTAAAAAGAGTACAGCCGACTGGAATCGTGGTGGACAGGTTTTTCTTTTTGGCCCAGCATGGGGAAAAGCACAGAGATTTTATGACCCCACGACCCTACCCCCTTACGCTATGCGTGTGAAACCGTGAAACACGGGGTTACAAGAAATCAACAAAGTACATTCTCGCCAATACCTAAGTTTGGCATGCTATGGAAGCTTTACTTATAATTTTTTTTCACACTTAATTTCTAAATTCTTTTAATTATTTCACTCAAATAACCCGAACATGAAATATAAACTTTATTTCAGACCTTAACAGTTGAAAAGTATCTTAGTTTTTTTCCCCAAGCTAATCATTACGATACGAACTATTTAACAGCTGCGGATAGCAATGCTGATAGCGCTTACTGTCAGTGTTGTTTTGTTAGTTGTTTATTATGTTTGGATATGATGAGATGAGAGTATTGAGAGTTTGAGGTAAAGGAAGACTTCCAGTTTCCTGGCTTTCGTGTTCGGATTGAAAAGTAAAGAGACAAGAAAAAATATTTTTCACTAAGACTAATTGGATTAAGACGATTGTTAAATGAATAATTAAGTTCTTTAACATTGTTTTAATCTTTTTGGTTAGCCCTATATAACTTGGTAACAACGGTAAGCTCCAACAGCAGTAAGTGAAATATTTATCTAACTATTGCATTAAAAATTATTTTGTTTTTCTTTATAAGGTACATGGGGTTAAACAATTTCTTTCTTTATTTATTTATTGTACATTGTGCTAGCTCCAATTTTCAACGTTTATTGTATTACATTTTTTAGTTATAGATAGTTTCTTGTATCTGTTTTTAAGGATCTTTATTTTCAGATTTTTTTTTAAATTTTAAAATTTATTTAGATCATAAAAATAAGGAATAAAACAGTGCTGTTTATACTGACATTAATCTCACTTAAGAAAAGACTCAAATTGTATCTGCATTCAATATATGTGCATTTTAATCGGAAAATATCTGCATAAAAAATATCAAGCTTTTTGACTTAGAAAAAATAGGAGGTTTTTCAATTTTGGAAACTTAGCAAGTCTGTATTCAACAGGGGAAAAATTGTTACAAAAAGCTATTTTCTTCTTTAGAAAGAAGATTATACAATGAAATATAAAAGTACATAAATATGAAAATAGATCTTTGCTTGAAGTTTATATTTCTTAACAAATAGTGTACATTTTTTTTTTCGTGGGTAAGAGGAACTGCTCATAAAATAAAAGTTCAGTAATATAAAATAAAATATTTACACAAAATAAGTGATTTTCTCATAAAAAACATGGGTTTATTAATAATTAATTCTATAATTAGTTCTCTACTGCAACAATCAACCCATTAAAAGTAATGATTATTATTATTATTATTATATGAATGACTACACCACTGGGACTAATTTTGTTAAAAATACTTAGTAAAATCAAAAAATATTTGTATGCTTTCAGGAAAATGGATGATGAAATTAAAAAGGAAAGCTTTTTGTGAAATTAACCGAAATTAGTTGGTGATTCAACAAATATTGGTTAATTCTTCAAATAATACCCTTAGTTTCAGAAAAAGCTTTTAATTTAATCAAACATTTTTAAAAAACAAATAATTTTATTGATTTAGCTAAGTATTTTTAACAAAATTACTCCCAGTGGTGGAAAATTATTTATATATTAATAATAATTATTATTACTGTAATGGGCTGTTACTGTCCTAGAGAACTAATTATGAAACTAATTGCGGTATTTTGTAAATATGTAAGGTGCTGGCCGGTTTTCGAAATTTTGTCGTTGCCGATACCGCACCAAAAACGTTATGGCTTTGGTTCAAAGATGGCATAGGGCTGGGCCGACACCGTTGTCGTTTTTGCCGACACCTATCCAAAACCACCCCATCCTTTCGGCCCGACACACGCCCAGGCGGACGTAAATTTGTCGTTTTCGGCACCGGCTGAGCGATATCGCCCCGGCACATTCTGCGTCGGCATGCCGATGTCGGCCCAAAACTTATCCGATAGGGCTGTGTTTGCTGGGAAACTAAATCCGTTTTCACGAGAATGCTGGGAATCATCACAGATAGCGGTACATCAAAGGACGTTCACAAAAGAAAAGAAGGAGGTGGTCAACTAATTGTTGACCCATAATATTGTTACGGAAAGGCATCCGTCTTCCTAGCGCTCGTCGTTTCATTTTTCTTTTTGAGGAGAGCACGCAGAAAACTGGAACACAAAGCACAAACTTTGCGAACAAAAATCAGTAAGTCGACCATAAATAATTGGCAGGACTCATCTCCATTTTAGTCATATCTTTTTATTTTTACACCATCTGAAGATCAACATTTTGAAACTTTATAATACACCCTCAAATAAAAAAGGAAAACTGGGGAAGCATTCTTCTAAAAATTATTATGGCGTGCATGGCATTTCGTGCCTACTTTCCGGTGGCGAAGGTTCCCCACTTAGAAGTGAGGACCTCGCCACACAAGTACCAACTCCGCAACTGCTAAAAAAATGACCGTTAGACCTACTGCTATAGAAAAAGGGAGCCCGATTTTTCTGGAACAATTTTAGCAGGTGTTTTTCGAGCAATATGCTTCCTGCACTGCAGAGGAAAACCGCAAACACATCTGTTTCAGCGGAGCAGAGAAAACATATGCGAGCGAAGGGATGTTATGATTATTCTTTTAGCCGCCGTCAACTGTTATTTTATTTCAAAGCAGCTGATAAGAGGGAAATGATTTAGAAGTACGTTAATGCGCTGTAATTGAGAAGGCCAAGAGGAAAAATGAAAGCTTTAAAAGATAGTTATTATCAAAAACTTTTAAATTAGATTTAGAATAGATTATTTGTTTAAATTTAGAAAATATTAATTAGGATCTGTATTAATAATTTCTCATTAAAAAATATGCACGTTGTGTCAACGTGACAATGAACCGTCGATACTACGAACAGGTTTGTAAGAAAGACTGCAGTTGTTTAACCGTTTGACTGCTATCCATCAAAATCCTCATACACCCTCCAATAAAAGTATTCCAGCAAGAGAGAAATTTCCTATTTTAGATTTACGAAAAAGAATTGAGTTTTTGGAAAACGCACAACTTAATAGAAATATGGAATGTCATATTTATGCATAGCCTAACTCATATTCTATGATAAATAATTTTTAATATACGAAACCAACATAGGAAATTTTTCTCTTGCTAGAATGCTTCTTTTGGAGGGTGTACATTCCAAAAGTGCAATAGCGCTGCATAGCAGTCAAACGGTTAACATTCTTGGAAGTGGGAATCCGAGTGATGGCTTCAAGCTTTCCAGAGTCCATTTCAATGCCATTAAGGGCAATCCAGTGACTTAAGTATTTTATTTTGTTACATGCAAAATTAGATTTTTCTCTATTTACAAAAAGTTTATATTTATTAAGTCTCTGAAAAACGGCTTCGATATCTGATATATGCTGCTCAAAAGTGGAGGACAAAACGATAATATCATCCAAATAAGTAAGTATGTTTATTTCAGTAAGTCCCTTTCAAAAATTAGTAAGTCTCTGAAAAGTTGCTGGACGATACATCCAAACGATAATATCACCAAAATAAGTAAGTATGTTTATTTCAGTAAGTCCCTTTCAAAAAGTTGTAAGTCTCTGAAAAGTTGCATTACGCAGACCAAAAGGCATTCTGCGGTACTAAACCGTTCCTAGGGAACACAAGAAAGCACTGTTATCACGATTAGGCGCGTACACATTTACCTGGTGGTAACCAGAACGTAAATCAAGCGTAGACATGAATTCAGTACGCCTGGATTGATGCAAAAGATCGTCCATCCTCCGTAAAGGATAACAATCTGGTATAGTATCAGAGCTTAGCTTTCTGCAATCTCTAGAGAAACGTACGCGCCCACTGGGTTTTGGTACAAGGACAACTGGTGCCGAATACGGAGATTCACACTCCTCAATAATTCCTTTCGCAAGAAGGACATCTATTTGAGCTTTCAGCAACTCTCTTTTTGACGGGGACAACCGATAAGGTGGAAATGACTGGTGGATGATTTCCAGTATTAATATGATACTCTACAAGTGGAGAGGCCCCTTCCCCTGCCTGAAAGTTTACCTTACATTCGATGAGCAAATCTCTTAAAATTTTCTTTTCTTCAGAATCTAATCGTGTACCTTTGCTTTCTCTCAAAGAATAAGAATTTACTTCGATATTTTCGGTAGGATCTACAAGATTTTGATCCTCTTTCGCAAACAGAAATTAGTGACGAGGTATGTCACGAAAGTGCCATAAGCCGCTCTTAATATCTAACACAATATCAGAATTTTTTTAAAAGTCTACACCCAACAGAATGCGATATCCCTTAGCATGGGGCAAGAAAATAAGATTCCTAATAAATGTTCGTTTTCGAATCGCAATTGGCACGTCAGCACTCATCTCTCTAGACGTAGTTAGTTGACCAACAGCAAACCTCACAGGAAGTTCTACATCCGTGAATATTTGGCCTCTTTCCATCAGAAATTTATATACGGATTCTCCACCGATAGAACGGCTGGCACCGGTAACTGCGCAAACAGCTCCAGTTGCTTCATATATAGATATGTCTAGCAAAACAGTTGAGGGAGTGAACCCAAATAAGTGTACAGACTTAAATCTAGTTTGTTTTTCTCTGTTTTTAGAACAATTTGGCATTTTGCCTCTATGTATCCAGGTTTACCACAACCGTAACATGTTAAAGGGTTTCTATCATCTCAGACAGATTTTACTTGTGTTTTTTTCAGACCATTTAGACTGATAATCTCGTTTTGAAGAACTAGACTTATACCCACTAAATTTCATTCTAAAATAAGCAGAGTCTTTTCCAAAATTATTTCGAATATTTGCTAAGCGTCAAGCTTTTCAACTAATTCGCTAGGAGAATCCCATTCTACCCATTCATCCATAAAATGATTTCTTATTTTTGTTGGGGTTTTTCCTTTTTATTTGGTCGGCAATTATTAAATCTTTAAGTCTTTCAAAATCATTCACACCCAATTCAGAAATACGACCTTCCAAATATGTCCTTAAGTCAAAATAGAAATCTCGCCAAGTACTGTCAGACGATTTGTTATGCTGACAGAACTGCAGTCAGCTGAAACCTTTGTAACAACAAGTTTTTAACGTATTTATAATTTTGAGCCTCTTCATTTGTTTCTCTAGCAATAAGTTTGGCGGTATCTGCTAGTAACACACCGATCAGATAAGCAACTCATTTAGACTCATGCGCATTAAAAAAGTTTAACTGCCTTTCAAACAAATTCAAAAATAAACCCACATCATCTTCCTTTTGGCAGAAAACTGGTAAAGTTTTTGTACTTCCAAAATAGAATGCTTCATTTCTATACTAGCTCTATTACTTCGGATGGTAACACTAACCTCTGAGCTTCGAGTTGGGACCCAAGCCTTTCTATATCGAGATTCTTGTCATTAATTATTTCTTGTTCTTTGGATTCCGACATTCAATTACATTCTTCAATTCCAATTCTCCGAACTTCAATTCTCCGAAGTCCGAACTCCATTCTTCAATTCTCCGAACTTCAATTACATTCAACAGGACATCTTTTACAAAATCTTCCTCATAATTCATATACTTCATAATTCAGTTTTTAAGATCTATCACCTTTAAATCTGCCTCAACCTTCTCACCAATTTCTTGGGCAAGACGGATTAAATCCCTTTATCTCGATAAGCCATAGAGATTTTCCTGAATTTACAAAGTGAACAAAGGAACAATAACTCACTTATCTGTAAGATCTTCCTAATTAAACTTAAATTTCCGGGTGATAACGTTTTACAATGTTTTACATTGGGCTAACGTTTAACGTTTCACGTTGGGCGCCACTTTTTAACACTGTAAAAATTATTTTATTCTTTCAAGCTCCATTTAACATCGAAAAAATATAAAAAACGGTGTTGCTAAATTTCTAACTCGTCATAAATAAAATTTTCTTCAATAATAAATCTAAAACATCAGAAAATCAAAAACGCGAGAAGAGCAAGTCTCATTTTTCCAAATAAAAGCAAAGCGAAAGCGAACGCCATGGAGTTAGAAAGATGTTTTTTTAAAACTAAAGTATGACAATCCTATGACGTCATTTACGGTTGTTACAAATTTATAATCTGTATTGAAAATATCCTCAAATTTCTCCTTTTTTTGGGGAAAAAAAATGTTACATCAAAGATGCATGAGATCGGATTGCATCAAAACTGGAATATGAAATCCACGTGATGATATTATACATACGAGAAAATTAAGTGCTGGAATTCCATGGACTCCGCAATCCGCTGATATTCATTTAGAGGTTTCTTTTATGACACGACAAATGAAATAATGACTTGAGGAATCATCCTTTCAGTTATTTCTATCGAAAATAGGAAAGAAAGTTTACTGTTCAGAGCACTAGTAGATAACTGATTGTTAAATCAGCTGTAGAGACCGTGGCATTGGATGTCTACGCTTTATCATAAAACAGGACATCCAAGACTGTCCTGTTTTATGAAGCAAAATCTGCTCCAGTCAAATGCTCAGTTTATAACCTGATACAGTGTGGGTCCAAGTAGGAGTGCTTCGAGCACACACTAATGTACATCTTTGGATGCGGAACTGCGCAGGAGACGTCCTATTCGCGTATTGATGTTGTAAAGAAGCATCACCAACTACTGCAATACTTGGCCTGGGAATATCGCGATTGGTGGATAATGGATCAGTGGGAGATGCAGACGAGTACTTTCTCTCATAAATGTAGCAGGTCATTCAAAACTTAGTGACGGCGGCCGTGTTATTCTTTGGGGGCCGTTCTCGTGGGTGTCTCTGGGAACCTTGATTATGATAGACCTGACCATGAAAACAGGGAACTATTTCAACATATTTTCGTATCATTTGTCCCCTTACATTGCGTCTGTCTTCCAAACTGAAATTGAAATCTTTCAGCATGATAACATTTCGTGTTCCAAAGCTCGAATTGTGATGGAGTTGTTTGAGAAGCACAATGATAAATTTTAGTTAATGTCCATTCCTCCTCACGCAGCGAATCTTAGTAAAACTGGTCACAAATTGTATGTCATGCAGCGGCATCTTAGAACTCTAACACCGCCATGTGGTATATGGATTTTCAGTATCTCGGATTTATATGATCGTTTCTTGGACATCTGGTACAACCTGCCTCCCGCCATCTTCCAATGACTTGAGGCATTTACTACAAACTCGAGATGCAGTGGTTTTTCAGGCCAAGAATGAACCAATGCGTTATTAAAGAGGTGGCCAGGGTGTTTTGTTTCTTCAGTGTATAATCTGGAGGAACCAATTAAAATTTTCATAATTTAATGAAATTTAACTGTCAAATAAAATTAATTTAAATAAAATTTAATTTTTAATAAAAATGAATTTTTCCGTATTCACACCGCTTGATTTTTTTTTTTTTTTCTGTAAAATTATACGGAAGTCAAAAATAAAATATTATCAAAATATAAGTAATTAAATACAAATATTTTTGGAAACTTATGCAAACATACTAAAATCTTAAACTTCCCTCGTTCCATTAGTTAAAATGTGACAAAAGCAATGTGCGAAAATTATTCTACAACAGTTAAAGATCAAATAACTAACAGTTAACTATGTAATAGTAAAAATTAAATTGTAAATGCATACACTTAAATGAAACTGAATATGAAAAGAATTCTTAATGCATAGGAGTGACTTGATGTAAAATTTCAAAACTCTCTCATTTTTTATCATAGTTATGCCAGAGTAATACATGGTTCTGTTTCAGGCATTATTTAAAACGCTTTGCCAAAGATAGGAAGCGAACGTAGCCCAAGTTTTAAATTATAAATTATTAAAAAAGCAGTTTATGAGAAACTTAAAATATCACGCCACAGCTTTAAAACTGTAAAAAAGTTCATGTATCACGAGTTGAAGTTGATTTCAGAAAGAACACTTAAGCAGTTTTATGACTCTTCAAGAAGCTATGAAAAAAACCCACCTTTTTAAATGAGTTAAACATGCTATGAGTTAAAATTTTATATCTCAAATGGGAAGCTTTTGTAAGTTTGTACAGTACCACTGTAAACGGCGTAAAAGAAGTCTGTTATAATAAGAGTTTTGGGTGAATTGTTATTTTTACTTCTTCTCCTGCCGTGTAATTTTCGAGTACTTTCGTGTAGGATTACTGTAGAAAAAAAAATTGAAACCAAGATTTTATAGAGTATACTTTGTAAGGAATAGGGATAATACACAAAAAATAAATAAAACAAAATGTTGTTGTTGTTGTTCTCGTGTCGTTATAAATTGTCGAATGAATATGCGGTTTGCACAATAAGAAAGTCACAGTAAGAAAGACAAACGTAATGGGAGGTGTGTTATCATTAAGTAGGAACACTCGTTAGATGATTGCACCATCCCTGGAAATATGTGCCACTGCCCCCCAAGAGGTTGGACTTGTATATGTTGGTCACTAATTTTGAACCAATTCCGTTCAACCTCCGCCTGAAATCGGCACCCCCAGAGGTATCGTTACACATGGAAGGCATTATAGCCCCTACAGGTTTTACGTGCACCATTTCCCATTAGTGAACACGGCCCCACAGCAGTCCAGCCGAGAGTGGGTATACTCCATAGCACTAGCCAAGCCGTTTGCTGCTTCACTTTCCGTGTTCTTACGGGAACGGAGTTTAGCGACCAGACCACTGCGGCACAAAACAAAATATTAAGTTAAATAAATAAATGTTAATTAATTGTGTTTTATCCAAATAGTATTATACAGGATGTCCGAAAAGTCCTTGACACATTAAAAAAATTCACAGAAAAGCAACACATTATCCTATGATGAGGTTTGCACAATAATACTTCTCAGGTTTTCGAATTTTTTTGATATTGTATAAAAAGAATTATTTCCAAATTGTGTTCATAGGCGGCGCTGTACCGTCACAGTAAGAAAAAGAAACGTAATGTGAGGTATAATCATTTTATTAAGTAGAAAGCAATGCCTTTCGTTACCAGAGTTCAATGTGTGCACCTTTCGTTGCTCAAACCACATCTAAACGTTACTCAAGTGCATCCCATATACTCAAGTGATCCATGTCCATGTCTTGTACAGCCTCATCCAAACTTCGTGGCCAATTACTTCCTCCCCTATCTAAAACGCTTCCCTTCTCTAAAAAAGTTTCATACCAAGCCAAAATGCTGTTTCAACTTGGAGGATTTTACTTAAACACGTTACAAAACTTTTTCAGAACTGGATTGTTGTAGATTTTGATTCGAAATACCAACCTACGCAGTGAGCTTTCTCAGTCGCAGTCACCATAGTAAGAATGAATATTCCCTTACTTATATTTTCGAATAGAAGAAACACATATTAATAAGAAACTATCGAAAAGTATGTTTTTTAAAAGTTACCAATTTTTTTTCAGTGGCCGGCCGCTGCCTTGAAGGCTTTGGCCACAACAGGCCGGAATTGTTGGCCTCTTTATTATGGGGGCACCTAGTAGGTGGACCACTGTCGCCCCCTATGAAGGGGCGGACAATGAAAACCACGCCCAGTCGGGGATCGAACCACGACCGCCGGTAGTTGAACCCGAGACCGTACCTAAGTTAAAATTCGTGCTGGTATTTGCTGCCTAGACTTTCATTAAATGCAGTATCCCAGCAAGGAAAAAAAGCATGAACTACCATAAGTAGTTGCTAGTTCCAGCACAGGTACTAGCAAGTCATGGCGTGTATTGGGACACTTTTACTGCTTGTCCAGCATACATAATCCAGCTTCTATTACTTGAACATGTTTTTAACACTTCCTTACTTTGTCCGACCTAGAATCGAACCCTTAACCTAGGGAACGGGAGACCGGTGCTCCAGTCACAATACGCTATTCGATTTGTTTGGGGAAGACTGAAGTTTGAAGTGAATGTTATATTAGTCTCAAAATCGGAATTTGATGGAGGAATTGCTTTTCATGAAATTTACAACTGTCTGTATAAATAATTACAATTAACAATGATGTGTGATCATTTTGAAAATATTTTTATTGTTCTACATTTTTTGTTTGACATATAAAGAACAATTCGGTCAAACTTTAGGAACATCCAGAAAAATTTCCTCCTGGAACATTTAAAAATATATAATTAGCCGATTTTAATTAAACTTGTAACTAATTACACTCAAATTTATTTTTACTGTTGTATTTTTTCCTCTATTAACAAGAATAAAAATATACCAAATTAAAAGAAAGGGACTTTAAATTGAAGAACACGAAATCCAACTAGGCATTAAGATACCGTGTGGTGATTGGAAGACGCTTTTTTTTTATCAAAATTAGCACTTTTTACTGGCACTTAGCATGCCATGCTGTCTTTAACTAAGCTGACTACAAAGCATGAGAAAGCTTATACAGCTAATTAGCACGTCCTGCTGGTATATAGCATTTCATGATATTTCTGCTTGAGCTAGCTGTGCAGCATATTAAGCTGGCAAGCATAAAAAAAGCATATAATAGCTTATGAAGGTACCTACCTCCTCATGCTATCAAGAAGCTGGCATAGCTAATGAACAGGAAATGCTTGTATATAGCTTGCCATGCTATTGCTGTATAAGCTAGGAGTATAGCATAAGATGCTAGCTAGCATTACAAAGCAAATAAGAGCATGAAAATCTAGCAGTAGAAGACATAGCAATAACTAGCCTATTTTTGTTGCTAATACTAGCATGAATTTTAACTTGGGTAGTACGGCGCTTTATCCATATCGACCATACAATTCGGTCAGCCAGTTATCAAAAATGATATTTTAGAAAATGCCACACTGATCAAACACCCGGTTGCGGGACTGCACCGGGTGTACATTAACCAGTAATAAGCGACAATAAAAATAAAAAGAAGGCATTCAAACAATATAATATAAATACTAATTTATCTATTTAAGACCAATCCAAAATAATAGTTAAGTGATAATGAGCAAGTTGCATTGTTTTGAAATGGAGAATGAGTGAACTTGCCTCTTCATCTTATAATGTAGCATTATAAGACTCACACTAACCTTACAAAAACATATTTCCTAATCTCGGGGCTACTAAATAATTACACCTAATATAAACATCGCAAAACAAACATTTATTTAGGTAGTAGCGCGCGTTGCAATAAAAATTCTATTAGAACATCAACAACCTCTTCCCTGGAACTAGTGTTGCCAATGAGACAAAAGGTAGAATGAAGGGGAAAAAAATAGTTTAGAGTCTTGATTTGGTGGATGTTACATGCAAACATTATTTCATTCTTTTTCCCCTCTCAAATACACAACGATGTTACGTTGTTGAAAACAACAATTAAAATTTAATTAAAAAATATAAGGATTTAATTTTAGCAGTGAACTAAGTAGGCAGACTAATGTTGATTTAAACCTGCTAGTACGTACTCTTTACACCAATTTAGCATCTTTTTGATACTAAATAGGTAATTATGGTCCAGATGTGAATATTTGTTTCAAATATTTTATAATAATTATTATTATTTCTTCCTGTGCCTATGACTGGCGTGGCATAACTCCCGAACAAGAGAGTCGTCTCCCCTCAATGTAATGCTGTAGACCTGTTAAAGAAAAAATTGTTAAAAAGAATATATTTTTTTTTTTACATTTTTTGTCTCAGTAACTTGTTTTATGTTCTAGTATAAATAGCACAGCATCATTTATTTTACTGTATGTGAGGACTGGGTTTGTTTTTACACAAATCCAAAACGAATGCGACATAAGTCCTGGAATTACCCTATGTGTATCAAAAAACAATATAAAAAACAAAAAACCACTTTATTAAGATTTTTAACAAAACTCTGCAGTCGATATAAATTCCTTTCTGAAGTGCGACTCTTATAAACCACCTCATGAAAGATTTTCGCTTACTGGCTTGTTTGTTCGATAATTGACTCAGTCCAGGCTCGCTTCAGGGGTAGTGTGGTAAAGAAAAGAATAAAAAAAAGATGCAATATTCTTAATGATTTTCAAGTTAAGTTACTATGTAAAGCAAATTTTAATCGTTAATACCCTCCTTTCAGCATCATTTTTATCCCTGCAGCGAATTCTAATTTTACATGCATAAGTCTTACTTAATTATAATGAATAAAGGTTATAACCTACTACAAAAAATCCTTTGATGTGTGACGGAAATTTAATCGATAATTTATGCTGAAGCTTTTTCTTATTTTCATAATTTTTCCCGGTTTTAAAATATACTTCTTTAAGAAGTTTTTGTTTTGTTTTTCCGTCTTGCATTTTATTTGATTTTACAGCATAAATAGGCTCATTGGATTAATTTTTATTTGCGCATTTACGAAATTTTATAGAAGAATACTTAGGAATATTTTACCTTTTATTTTTCTGTGGAAATAATCGAATTATTTTATTTTGTGTTTAACACTAGGTATGATTGACAAGAGAGAATAAAACATTAGAAATTAATTGAACAAGACTTAATTCTTGTACATGTAAACTGTACATGTAGATTTTTCTTGAAATAAATTTGACATAATGTATTACCTACTGTTATATACAAAAGTGAAAACTATGTCACTTGAATTGTAATGGGAAAATATTTTTCCTACTATAGTTCCAAGTGACATAGTTTCACTTTTGTTATATTTGTTTTTCAGTTCAGGGTAACCCTAATTTATTATTAAAATATGACCAACATTATTCATAGTTATATTCGTAATGGCTCATATTCGTAACCGGTGAGGTATTTCGGATTACACTATTTATTATTTTTCATGTATTGTTTAACTACCGATTAATATAATTGTAAGCAGGATATTACGACTTGTAAACAAAATGTTGTTTGTATTATTTCATATAATACACTAAGGGATAACTCTAGCACAGAATGGAAAACATAAGAAAAGTTTGCTAATCGGAAATTCGCTCTGGATGTACATTAAAGGATTTATTATTCTGAAAAGATACATTTACAAAGTTAAGAAGATTCAACAATTTTCAGCAAGGAAAATTAAAATAAAGTACTAAAATTATTATTATTTTTTTAAATAATCAGTGTTTGATGTAACCACCCTCAGAAAGAACAGGTGGTTGAGATTCAACACATTCCCCCCTCCCGCTCCGCGACTTAAAAAATAAATAAATACATATATGCATGTCGACATGCATACAATATATATATAAATACTAGAAACTTCTTAATCTCTTAGTTTTGCGCAGAAATATTAAAAATCCCAAAGCATGAATATGATTGACATAAAATGAGTCATCATTCATGTGTATATGCAATGAAATTTTGATTGCTAAAGAAAAAGTTCACTTTCATGCCATTTCGTCAAATAGTTATCATCACTAAATCAGATTAAACTTTTCAGCAACCCTAATGAATTGAACTTGCATAAGCTATTAAAAAAATAGAATAAAACCGTATTTAACATAGCGGCAACACTTAATTTCCTCCCCATCCTGCTAACAAAGTAATGAAGTGTGAAGACGACAGTTTCCTAATATATGTTACATGGTTTGCATAAGCAACCTTAGTAAAAAAAGTTTGCACTTCGTTACAGCACAAAAATGTTGGAAGCTGTCTGTAGATTGCTCGAATGTAATATTGTGGTCGTGCCTTCAGTCCGTTTAGAACAGCAAAGGTATTCTGACAACCATTTTTGTATTGACTTAATTTAAATTAATTTACTAAGCTTTTTATGAGCTATCTCTGTTATTATGCCGTTAAAGTCGGATAATCGCAGTTTAAAGAGAAATGTTGGGGACTGAACTGGGAACTGGGGACTGAAAAACGTTCGATTCGAACTCGATCGCGCGCGTTTCACTTGAATCTCGCCCTTAAAGTGAATTGTTGAAGTTTCCACTTCAACAATTCACTTTCTCGCCACATGTATCTCAGCCTGACGGCCACGCCAATTCTATGTTTTTTTCTCCATCCCAAAAGTGCCCAACACGCCTGAAGAAGTTTTCACTTCAAAAATGTAGACTAATGTGGCTCAGTGACATTGTAGTTTGAGAGATCGCTGTGTACCTGGGTCAGACAGATGGCCAGTCCATAGGAAAGCATCCCCAAAGGCATGCTTTTACAGAGTTTTCTTGTTAAACCAACACATCGCAACATAACGCAAAAATTTCTATAAACAAGTGAACACAACAAAACTCTATTTGATACCTTACTACATTGTTTTAAACAATACCAAGTTACTCTTTCAAAGTTACAATGGGGACGTATTGTTGTCGATGAGAAAAATTTGCAACAATAAACAACATAAGTAATTTCTATCTGAGCTCTTGAGATTGATGCTTGGATCTTTTATAACTGCTATATTCTTGTGCTTGAAACTGTATTTTTTATACTTTTTAAGCATTTTGAATTAAGTAGTTCGATTTTTTTCTCCCAAAATGCTTTTCGTTGCACCAGTTCCGAGTCTCGCTGTCTCACAAAGTGAGTCGGACTCTGATGTCGACGAATTTGTGGATCGCAAAGTCCTCGCTTGCTTCCTACGCTACGGCGTCTTCCCGTTTCCTGGCAGTCCCCGAATACTCTCCTCAGTATCCAAAAGATCTGTTGGAAAGTTTTTTGGGCGACTGCTTGTTAAGTGTTGCAGGACTCAAATACTCTCCTCAGTATCCAAAAGATCTGATGGAAAGTTTTTTGGACGACTGCTTTTTTAGTGTTGCGCCGTTGATGCAATTCAGCGATGCACAACAGGCGAAAAGCAAAAAAATTAGGAAGCGTTTAGCTTGCCTTCTTTTTTGCTTTAAGATCTAAATTATAAAAGTATAATGCTTTTTATGCGGTTTTTGGCTCACAATTAAAAACCGAAACTATTTCGGCTTTTTATGCGGTTTTTGGCTGTGGACAGTTAAAAACCGATCTAATATCTGCTTTTTATACGGTTTTTGGCCTCGGGACAATTAAAAACCGATCCTATCCGATGTGGCACCACCTTGTCGTGGTGGATAGGCTTTAGAACTAAGAGTGCCACAAAAGTAATATGATCTGAAAGAACCTTTTCTTTATGACTAAATTTTTGAATAAAAATTGTGTAATAAAATGAGATTTTTGTTTTTATTCATAGGAAAAGCTGTTGCACAGAGCCTGCTTGGAGCATTCAAGTTACAAGTATAGTTTTGATGTCACAAATTGTAGGACTTGTTCTGCAATTTAAAGTATTAAGTTGAGTGTTGCTGATGCAATGAAGGCTAGCTCAGTTTTTCAGCTAATTTGTTTCTTTAAAAATATCTATCATGAGAGATCTGAGCGAAGAAAAATTTGGAAATAATGATTTTTTCCAGAGATATACTAAATGTGAGCCTTTCATCCTACACCGTCGCAGAGATATCTTCAAAGAAAGAGGATCGAACAACACTACAAAATTTTGAATGTGAACATTTATTGCTAGGGTGAAAAAAAAACAAGCTTTTCTTTCGTAATTTCTGAACGACCTCCGAAATTCCATCATCCGACGTGATTTTTTCCCTTCGAGAGCCATGCAAAAGTGGTTTAAGTCAGCGTTGTATTTATCTTCATATCTCTGACACTTTTTCAAGTATAGTTCTTCAAATTTGGAACGTCAACTCATGAGTGTATGGGGCACATTTTACTAACTGGGAATTCTTTTGTACGGGAGTCGTATACAAATTTAAAAAGTGTAACTTTTTGTAATTGAACGAGAGGAAATTTTTCTTGACGTACTCTTCATTTCCGACTTTATTTCGAGCATTTTTTTCAATTTACACTGCCCACTTATCTCTATTAGACAAAGAATTAAAACCCGTTACCACTTTTTAGGGACACACTATATAGGCAACCGATAGATCTTGTCTAGATCAGACGATTGAAACGCAAACGAACATTCTAGCTTCTCCAAGTGAAAATTTATACTAAACGGGCATTAAGTAATGCAGCAAAACGACCTCAACATGGCGGTGCTTTCTCCTTCGCCGCAAACGTTGTGTCGCAGTCCTCACTCCACGTAACGAATTCTCTGGGGGGGGGGGTAGGCATCGAAATATTAACCCTTTAACGCGCAGTATTCCCGCTCTGGAAACGCCAAATTCCGACGTTTTAACTGTTGCCAGTCACGAAGAATAGATTTGATTTCTATAATAATAGTTGCGGGTGACATAGCTCCACGAGAATCCTTTACAGTTTAGCACGTCATTTCCCGTAAAAGAATGGTCACGATTATTTTTAACAGCACTGACATCTGCTGAAAAATGGAAGAATGCGAGAGCAGCTGGTTAGATTATCCGATGCTGAAAAAAGGGCAGCCGTGGCCATCGCTCGACTTGACTACCAGCAAGATGGCGGACGATCGAATTATTACGTATTAAGCGAGAAAAATCGCTAAAAATCCGACAAAACATAAAATAAAACATTTTCTAAATCGAATTTCGAAAAAATCGCTCCGAGGCATGTTAGGATCTGTCCTAGTGAAGCCGTATGCAAAATTCGGTGGGTCTGCGATCAACCGTCTCGGCGCAATGCGATCGAGAGACGTGCGCAAGAAGATCGGTGGTCACAAACTTATCTACCTACATGCATAGCTACATACAATGTTTACTCTCGGATTTTATTATATAAGAAGATATATATGTGTGTAATTTACAGCCGACCGAGTTGCATGGTGGGTAAAGCCCCGCATTCCGGTTTCGGGTTCAACTCCCGGCGGCCGGAGTTCGATCACAGACCGGGCGTGGTTGTCATGTCCGTCGCTTCATAGGGGGCGACTTTGCCCCACCTACTGTGGATCCCCATAATAAAGTGGTTAACACTAGGGATGGACGCGATACGCGAGAATTCTCGCATTGTCTCGCGTTCTCGCATTGTCTCGCGAGACGAGACAGGCATTTTTTTGCGAGACGAGACGCGAGACGAAAAAGAAAATATTTTGCGGGACGAGACGCGAGACGAGACAGAGTCTTGTCTCGCGCGAGATATCTCGCGAGAATTCTCGTATTTCCTTCCGTCTCGCATAAATACGATCTGAAAAGCGACAATTTGCCTGAAGCCTCTACCGTTTAACTTGCGTCTCCTTCGTTTTCGGTCCTGGTATACTATCAGCACTCTACAATACGCACAAACACGTAGCATTTAAAATTAGAACAGACGAGAGATATACAAAACACACAAAGGAGAGGATAAAGAAAGAGGCGGAAAAAAAAGAAAACAGAGAAGAGTTGAAAGAAAAATAATAAGTAAATAGGAAAGGCGGTACGGTATGTTCAAATCTGACCACTTTTAGACGGGGCCGGGCATTAAGTTTGGGGCCCCCCTTACTATCCCCTTTTTTACGCATTAAGCCCTTTACTGAGCCCCCTTTTTTAAGCATTTTAACCCAGTTTTGACCGCTGTTGTACTCGAAAATTGCATTTCAGTTAACTGTAGTTTTTGTACTTTAATCAAATCGTATTTATCACCCCAAAAAAATATCTCTAACTTGATCTAGTGATAGACAATTAGGTAATACCTATATTATAGAGGAAATTCAGTTTTTTCCCCACAATTACTATTTCAGTACATATGAATTTATAATTTAGATAATCGGGATATATATGGGCCCCCTTTTTCTTCAGGGGCACCGGACTACCGCCCCCCCCCTTGCCCCTGTGATAATCGGGTTTCGGGTATATCAGAGAGAGATTAGAAGTAGAGCAACTTGCATTCGCATTGATGCTTAGTCTGAGTAGGTTGAAATATGGTTGAATATCCTTGGTTGAAATATCCTTGTACCGATATTATCCTCAAACTTTCCCGCACGTTGCGGCGTGCGTAGGGGGGGGGGCGCCCACCCTGGTAACAACTTTCTAGGGGCGGTTAAATCCCTATTGTTGGCCTATTTTAAAGAGATTAAAATGACATTTTTTATTCTTATATATTAATATCGGACGGAAAGAAATGCAAGCAATTTTTTTAAAAACTATTTCTCTTTTCGTTTATATTATCATGTTTTCCCTTCCTTCGGCTTGCAAAACTTCAGAGTGAGACACATTTTCGTGTAAAAATCTCTCTATTCTAAAAAAAAGTAAAGGCCGCTGTCGCCGCCGCT
>JAWZYV010018511.1:0-26084 GCA_038373885.1 Cheiracanthium punctorium
AAAATTTTGTAGCAGTTGATGCATTTTTATAGCAAATACAGCATGATGGACAAATATAGAAAAAATTGTGAACAGTTTATCGATAAGTACAAAAGGTTTTTGTAAGATATGGTCTAAGACTTTTTTTAAAGGTTGCTGGTATTATAGCTTAAATGCGGTGGATCACTTACTAAAGAAAATTCTACTTGCCTTCATTACTAGAGCTGAAGCAAACCGCATGTATTCGGTACTAAGATACGGATAATCACTCAGACTCGAAGTAACGAATTGTTACTTTTCGGTTGATATCGTTACTCGATCCAAAGGTTTCGGATCGAGCAGCTTCGAACTTCGAATACAGACTGCCAGGCGAGGCGAACTAGGGGGGAAACAGGTTCCAGTAATCGAGTACTAATATCTTCTGTTATTTGTTACTGCAGTTACTGGATATCGGATCGCGGTTTCAAGGGGGAAAATGACTTTCGAGTGTGCATTTCGGATCGACCAGGTTCGAACTTCGAATACAAGACTGCGGGAGGGAGAAAATGAATTTCGGTATTTGAGTAATAGTATGTTCCGTTCCGTTACTAGATACCGGAAGTATTATGGATTCTCGCTGTTTGAAGGGAAAAATCAGTTTCGGTATTTGAGTAGTAGTATGTTCTGGTTGCAATTCGTTTGTGTTGAGCCGGATGGTATCGTTTTTATGAGGTTTGGAAGAATCAGTATGTATCGTTACAGTTATGGAGATGGATATATTATCTGCTGCTCTATTGATATGGGTCGTACAATGAGGGGATAGGATCCGGTGTATAGCATGTTCTTATGCGCAGTTGAACTTTTTTTTGCGGGGGGGGGGGAAGGGGGTGTTCTTATAATTGTAGAGGAGTAATACATATAAGAGAAGCATGTTAGTAAGGGGTGCTAATTTCGGGCTTTCTAACATTTTGGTACTAAATAGTGGTGCAATCAGAATTCTTTCTTTCAGGGTGGTTCCGAAGCAGGATTGCGAACTTAACTTTTTCTTTTTTTTTAGCTAGAATCGAAATATGAGTAATAAATAACAAATTATTTAAATACACCTTTTAAAAAATATATTTTTATAAAGTAAACGAATTCACACATTTTTATTATTTAAAATATTATTTGGAACTAAAAAAAATATTTAGCATGGAAACCTAAACACATTTTTTAAGTAATTGTTTAAAAAATATATAAAAAACTGTGAGTGACCCGGGATTTCTATGCCCACTCCTGCGTAAGCCACTGGTATTAAAATAATTCAATGAAGTTCAGTATGTTTCTAAAATGTCGGCGTTTAGGGGGGCTATCTGCCCTATTTTATGGTACATTTTATTCCATGAACTCATGGAATACGCATAGCCCGGTGCAACCATTCTTTCTGTATGAAAGGAGTGATAATTTTTGTTTAAAGAATGCTCTCATATATGCACCCACAGAAGGGGCTAACCCCTTTCATCCCAAAAGTGCAGAAATAGAACTGGAAATATCTTAAAAATAGGTAATTCTCATTGAATAAAACAATTTTAATTTAAAATATGGTAATTTTTAATTTACTTCGAAAAATGGCCCAGCAAAAGAAGTTTTTGATATGAAATAAGAACTCACAAATAATAAAGATATTATGCTTTTAGAGACGCAAAGTAGTTGATATTATACTGAGATCCCCTGCCCTGTGAATTTTATATATGTGGCCCAATCCCTGGATCTCAGTATTCGAGAACCCGCTCCCAGAAAAAACACGAGTAACAAGCTTTCCTTTACACTTTTTATGATAAGAATGAACAGGTTAAACCAGCGTTCAGAATTAAAAAAAGGGGGGGGGTTGAGAAAAAAAAAAGAATGGCATATATCTTTGGAAGATTTCTATGTGCACTCAGTAATTCGGATAATTTAGCATTGTATTAAAACCATAAATGTGTATAAAAACAATCTGTAAATCAGAGAAAATAAGCTCTAAATACAACTTTGTACAACTTCGCTAAAAAAAATTCTTTTTGGTTATGGGTTTATGTATGGGCGGCATATACCCATAACAACACTGTCCCGGATGTGTTGTTATGGGGCACTATATAACACCCTATTCCCGATTCTATTAGTAGTAACGAAAGTAACGAGTAACGAATACTTAGTAACGAATAGCGAACATCTAAGTAACAAATACATACGGATACTCATTTTGTCGTTACTTTTACAGCACTATTCATTACTTTGATTAAGTGATAAATTGATTCTCTAGAAATTCTGACATTTTATTGTTATTATTACTATTTTTTAAATTGGTGTTTAGGGATCATATTATATGCAACCTCTGAATGACCAATATGCACCTATTAGAATCTTACAACAATCCCTTATATTGCTCTTCCTATATAAGAATCATCTCTTAAGTTGTGATTACTTTGTTTACACAGTAATTGATTTTGTCATTGCTGAATCAGCTGGTTGTTTCCCCGAGAAACAAAATATTTAGAAGCATGCTAAAAAACACTGCTGAATGCATGAAAAGGATGTTAGACAATACTTACATGGTATTTTTGGTCACATCACGGACAGTCATCTATGCCCCACTAGCCAAGGTCTAAATACAACACAGCTTATGATACTTTACTGTTGTATCTTTCCAATGATGTGAAGAAACAGGTTATTCCTGGGTTCGGTGGGTTTAGCCACTTAACAACCTCCTTCTTTCATACACAACCATATTTTCCCCTTTTCCAAAATGCTCAAAGGTTAATTATTTACAAAACTAATTCAATTATTCATTTTACATATCTATTTAATACTTTGTTAATATCCATTCTAAAATAGGATTTTTTTTTTTTTTTGAACAGCTTATTTCAGAAAAAATAACAGATTAAATTTGGTTGATAAAAGTATTTTTGTAATAAATAAATAAATGTGTTTCATAAGCTGAGAAACATGGCGGTCAATGTAACGATATAGATTTAGTAGCATAAAGTTTACTTTTTACTTCTGAAGCAGATTGCCATATCAGGAATCTCATTTCAAAACAATGATGTTGTCAGCCTTCTATTTTACAGGTTCAGAGATACTTCTTCTTTTCTTCATCTGTTTATGTGCTAGCAAGACCATATTCAGAGACAGGAAAAGAAAATCATCCAGACTCTGAACACAGTCCAGCTGGCTTTTCTTTCAGCTACATGTTGTGTGGCAAAACTTTACTTTTCAAAAGCAATAAATGAATGAATTCACAACCTTAGGGAAACAAATAATACAATGAATAAATGATAATTGAAAAATTTTAGACCACAAGGTATATTAAGCAAAAACACGATTGGGCTTGTAATTTTTGTACTATATATATATATATTTCATATTCAAATAATTCAGAAGACTAGAAACAGGTAAGTTGTACTCTCTATCAAAAAGTATTTTTTGTGAGTTAAAAAAACTGGCTGTCTAAAATAAAGTTTGATCTGAGAGGTGGGGGAGCAAGTTTGGCTTAGGTTTTGTTTTGGCGAATTTGCTTTTTTAGGTATGTAAATCTTTTGCAAGCAATTTAAAACTTCTATGAAAAATTGTTCATCTTTAATATGTAACAAATAGAAGGAATTAATCAAATAAGCTACTTACAGAAATAATCAAATTTACATCAATCCCATTTTCTTATTTTTTCAGAAGGGAAGGGAGAAGGCAAGAAAAAATCAAAGAATTAAATTACCTACTTTGAAAGTTTTTAATTACATTTTAACAGCAATTTACTGTATGTAAATGCAAACTATTTCCAACAATATTAGTTACTACATGATTAGAAAAAGATACTCATGGATACAACAAAAATACTTAAAAGATTAGTGAAAAAAATCATTGATTAGAATCATACTTCTAAATGATAAGGAATAATCAATTTAATTAATGCAACAAATGAAAGGGAATATACAGATATTGTTTAAATTGCTGATCTAATTACAATAAATGCCAATCGCTAAATGAAAATGTTAATCGACATTTTACACACATTAAATATAAATTGATAGTTCGACTTTTGAATGTACCTATATTATTATTAAGCTTCATTTTGAGTATGAAAAATGTCAGCATATCTTTTGTCACTGTCTCAATGTGAATTACACAAATACAAATTTCGCGAAAATATTAACACATCTTTACATTTTTAATCAATTTTACGTTTAAAAATAAAAAAATAACAAAGAGAAAATCAGGTTGCAATGCAATAAACAAATTTACGGCCAGTAAATCACATTCAGAAATTGATTACACAATAGATACATATTCAGGAAAATTGAACGCAGAAAAATGCACACAAACAACCTATTCCTTAATAATCTGAGAATTATAATTGTTTAAAAAAAAAAAAAAGCGATATTTACCTTCTTTCAAGCATATTTTTTTTTAATACTATCCATCGGAATACAGCTTACACCATGTAATCAACGAAATGTCTGTTAAAATGAAAACGCGGGAAGCCTTATTTGCAACCCTGTGGGCCATTATTGGCACGTTGGCGATGAACTCCGTAAACCCCTGGTTGGCGACCAAAACTGCTTTCCCCCTTTAATCAGGGGACAGTTGAAAATGACTGCGCATGCGCCATAGGACGGACGCAGAGACGAAAGGTCTCCGCGTCCGTCCATAAGCCGGCAGCGTAGACACTCCCCGGCAGCAAGCCGCTAATACAGAGTTGAGGTGTCTTTTGTCCCCAAAAATACTTGACTTCTTGGGGACGCGAAAAGTTCCCAAATTTAAAGATTTGTACTTTCCCCTGAAAGTTTCCGTATAGTTTATTTCTTTTAGAAAAAACTGAAGAAATGAAAAAAAAAAAAGTGTGTGCGAGTAATCTTTACGCGCGATTGAAGTAAAACTTCTTTGACGTTCACGATAAATATTACTGAAATTATTAAACTTTAACTTAAAATAAATATCATATTATAATTTAATTATATTTATTATTCATGTACTTTACAAAGATTATATAAATGTTATATTCATATTATTCATTGGAAATAGGAACTTGAATGTCATCATTATATTTTATGTATGAAATTATAGGTTTGTGTTAACTATACTGTGAAACATAAATTTTGCTCTCTAAATTTGCTAACTTTCTTGAAAATACAGCATCTATCGTTGTACCGAAACGCGTTGTTGATTGAAGTCGAGAAGTATTCATAATGAGATCTAATATTTCTTTTTAAAAATCAACTGACGGCTGAGATTCTTGGTAGTGAAAATTAACATTAAAATCTCCAGTAAGAATCACCGGTAATTCATGATAATTATTTAGAATCCAGGAAGTGTCCATGTTGTAGTATTATTCTTTACTGTTTTCTTATACCATTGTTCCGTCGGGAGTTTGGGTTTGAATGGGAGGAATGTCCATAGTCTAGTTTCTAGTATTATACTTTAACTCTGTTCTTCAACTGATGTTTTCCTATGATTGTTGGGTTCGAATGCAGGTAGTGTAAATTTTTTTTTAGTGTTTTTCTATCACAGTATTCTTAAGCGTTGATTTCGTCTGCTGATAGGTTTCGAATTATTTATCTGTATCCGTGTTTTTAAACTGCGCAGGTTCTATCTATTGTTTGGGAATGGTTGCAGCCAGGGTCCGTTTCTTTGTGGTGTTCCATCCCCGTGATAAACCGTTGCTCCGTCTTGAGGTTGGGTTAGAATCCACGGAGTGTCCATTCTTTTATTTTGATCTTAAACCCTTTGCAGCCAGTGTTTGTTTCTTTGTGGTGTTACATACCCGTGTTCTTAAACCGTTGTTCCGTCTGAATATCGGGTTAGCATCCAGGAAGTGTCCGTGTTGAACTATTATTCTTTCACAGTTTTCTTAAAATGTTTTCCCGTAGAGTTTGAACCGAGAGAATGTCTTTGTTGTGGTATTTTCTTTAACTGTGTTCCTAAACTGGTGTTTTCTTCTGTCGGTTGGTATCGAACAAACACATGAGCAATATTAAAAGATTACATATTATTTAAGTACAGACAAACAATATTTATGTATCATAGCAACCAATCATGTCAAGTTTTTACTCATAATTCCATTAAATATTGTATTAATGCCATTGAAAACATGTGAGTAAAGCAACGGAATGCATCATAGTGCCACTTCTGTAGTAGTTCTGTTTCGTTCGGTGCGTAGGCCTTGTTTATCGGAGGTGACGGGTTGGGTCGTCGCCTGTAACAACAGTGAGAGACAGTCAGCAAGATCGCCGCCTGTTCAGCGAAAGACTTCACACAGTGGCTCTGACAAGAGCCGATCCACTTATCCACTGAACAGGGTCATCAGACAAGATCTTGCTTCAAAGCAGGTAGGGAGTAATGTCGACGCGCAAGGAGCACAGTCGACGTTCTCAGGAACGAACGACCGAGAGCTGTTCCGCAAATAATAAACTTATAAAGCTTGTTAGGTGTGACGTCAATATGAAGTAAAAATCACTTTCAATAGCTAATTTTGTCACGCAAATGATTAACTTTTTTGACTCTCGGATACGAAATGTTGTTGAAAATAGCGAAAAATCGCTTAAAAATGAGGGAACGGGTGGAATTTCAGATTTTTAAAGTAGCGCAGATTGTATTTTTATTCAGACTATATTTTTCTATATTTTTATACATGATTATGGAAATTTTCAAGGGGATCGTACAAACGGTGTAGAAATTATCAGGCTTTTAGTCCTTGACATTGCAATGTTTTTGTAGTCATGGCGGAATGAAGAAGCAAGGGGGGGGGGGGGAATACGTCATTTCCTTTACTGAGCATTACTTCCGTCAGAAAAAAAAAAAAATCTGAGTTACCCCCTAGTTGCGCCTGAAGAAGTGTTACTTCAATAAAACAACTAAAAGCTCCTTCTACACAGAGAAACAATGAAATTTGATCTCTGAAAACGACGTTGTTATTGTGTGTGAGGAGTGTAAATACATTCAATAAAGATTCGCCAGGAGCCAAATTTCCCGTTTCAGTTTTGTTAATGATTAATCACTTTTCATGAAGAATCATGCTTTAAATATGTAATTGACGTACGAAATTTTTCTTGCACTCAAATACTTTTTTAGAGGGTGTACAAAGTTTCGTGGAAAATTATCACAAAATGAGCCAATGCAAAAAGCAATGTCTTCTGAAAAATACAAATACTGTGCCAAGAGTTATATTTTGAATAAATTGAAATATTTCAACATGATGTTCCTTTCATATTTCTAGTTTAAATAAATATTTATAAATGAATGAAAAAATTAAAATACTAAAATATGGGTATCGGGTATATATATGGTAATATGTTGTGTCCCCGAATAAGTCCCCAAAAATATCTTCCAGTGTCTCCAAATTTTCCTTGGATTCCAGGTTGATTCATTTGTCCCCCAAAATACTGTTTGAAAATATGGTCGCCTTACCTTAAATCCTTTCAAAACCTAAAAATACTCCTAGAAAATCAGAGTCGAAGGTTTCTAACCAATTCGATGCATTACAATCATTGAAAAAACTTGAATTTCGTACTTTTTTTTAAATGTTAAAAATCGGATTTTTCCCAATGAAATACATTAGGCGAACCCAAAGCTCTCAGGCAGAGAAGGGGAACCCAAGCAGGGGTGGCGCCAGCGGGTGGATCGGGGGGCCATGAACCCCCCGTCGGGTATCACTGGCCCCCCTGTCGAGGATTTTTTAGAGAATTTGTTAGTTCAGAAAAACGAAGGAAGTTTTGCAACCAGATAAAAAATTCCATTCAAAATGTCTGACCCGTAGAGGTTCCGTTCACTTCCATTCTCATTCTGTTTGGAATTATACGATATTCATATACTGAATATTGATTATCTGCAGCTCGGAGTATGTTTCTCGGGATTCGAAGGAACCAGCGAACAAGATCCACATTTCTAGGGTAAGCAGGGTTGCCCGATCTGCTCACAATTGCCTTCGTAACGACCTTTTTAACTACGACTTTGGTGAAAATCGCTGGGCTTTCCTGTTAACCAAGAACAGATAATTAATGACCATCTCATCATAATAATTTTTAATATACGAAACCAAAGTAGGAAATTTATCTCTTAATCGAATACTTTTTTGAGAGGCTGTGCAAGTACTAAAACGTAAAATTTTGGGGTTTTATCGTTTGGCCCCTCCTTGTCGGGGAAGATGGCCCTCCCTCCGGGGAAAGTCTGGCGCCATCACTGAACACAAGTAGTGCCATCGAATGCTCTATTTATAGTCAACCTAGAAAATTGGTGTTAGAAACAACTACAAATACATATTTTTTTTTCCTTTTATCCTTTCTTAATCCTTGCACTTGACACAATCTTGTCAAGCTTGAAGTCAGTAGCCGTAACAGAACAATGACAATAATCTCTCAAAGAATATTTTAAAATTCTGAAAAATCTTTGAACGGTGTTGCTCATGATGCCGTACCCGCCAGTGCTGAATTTGATTACTGTGCGACTGCGCAAAGCCTGTACGATTAGCTCCGAGATAGGCAGAAAACGCTCAGGAAGAACTGCGAAATTCAAAGCATCAGCTGAAAAACGCTGGAATTGAGGGCGCTAATATTTTAACAAATTAAAGCAATTCCGGGCTCGAAAGTATTTGGCACCTAACGCCTGGCATTTTTCCCAAGCCTCTTTTACGCTTTTTTTCCTTCAAATTTATTTTATTCTCCACTTTCTCCGTTCTGTATTCATGCACTCCTGAGCCGCCACCACTCTGACAGCGTGTCGATCTTTTCGCACGACCCGTTGAGCTCCCTCTAACTTAACGGCGGGCCGAGTACAGACTTCAGACCTTCCCCAGTTGCAGCAATAACCCATCGGTTAAAGAGAGGCAGGTGATTTGAATCCAAGAAGAACGACTACGGCCGATCGTCGGCTTTTCATCGAAACACGAAAATACTCGTGGGCAACTGTTATGAAATGTTCCCTCGGCCCGGAAACAGCCAATTATCGAAATTGGATGAATACGATGAAATATCGAAAAGAATCGATGAAATATAAGTATTCTTTTCTAATTTTAAATCCAGATTTATATCCATGCACTCACTATAGAGAAGACACAGTGTTATTCTCAATAGCGGACTACTGGTCCTATATAATAGAGTTAAATATAAGGGGTGGCTGGTAGCATAGCGAAAACAAACGTGGCTTATTTTGACTAGGACAAAGGGATAACGGAACGAAAGAAAGTGTGAGAATATAAAAAGCCAACTTGGCGATAGAGCTGAGTGCGAGAAAGAACGGTCGCCAAATAAATCGCCAGATTAAATAACAAAAGAGATGACAGTTAGCGATAGCGCTCTAGTTACAAAAATTTAAATGTGGTTCGCCAAGGGGATAGGCCAGGGGTGGTGAACCTTGTGGAATGGGAGGGTATGCATCAACGTGCCATTTTTTCTAAAGAAATGGTTAATGAGGCCATAGAAGTGCCGTCAAATAATTTTGACTTAGTGAAAGTTCGATCGTGATACTTCATAGTGAACTTTTATTTTTAATTACAATGCAGACCGTTTTGATCGGTGGTGTGCCCAAAATATTGTGTCGCGTGCCATTGGTTCGCCACCCCTAGGATAGGTAAAGAGAAATTGAAGCACAAGAAAAATTATAGAAACTCCGTAGGAACGGGAAGAGATCGAGAATCCATCGACACAAGGGTTCCTGATAAATACATTGTAGCTGTAGCAGTTAAAGCCAAAGTAATTTAAGGACACATGGAACATAAATTGGTTCAAATTTCCGAATTTTCAGTTATTGGCTAAAAAGTACAGTAGACTGATACTATTTCCGACATTTATAATTTATATCGGTTTAGAACTTATAAAAACTCAAAATATGGGTTTTAAAAAGTAAATAAGCATGGTTTGGTTATAATAAAGCTTTTGTTTTATGCCATTTTCTGTACATGTGCGTTTTTTTTTTTTTTTTTTTTTTTTTTTTTTAATGATTAGGTATACTTTCTAAAAATCTGTTTCAGGTAAACAGTTGAAACTTTCCAAAATTGTTTAACTAACTTATTTCTTTTAAAATATGTAACATTAGAGATGTCGACGGAAAAAACACTCAAATTACTGGTGTTAAACGATAAAGTAATAAGTATTGTAATAAGTAAATAAAAAACTTTGTAAAAAACACACATAAGAAGTTATAGGTAAGAAGATACGTACGTTTCGGCCAAAAATTGTTTTGGCCTTTCTCAGTCCAAGTCCTTCGTCACAAGGAACACAGGGAACTGAAAAGAGATAAACAAGTTTCAGTTCCCTGTGACGAAGGGCTTGGACTGAGGAAGGCCGAAACGTACGTATCTTCTTACCTATAACTTCTTATGTGTGTTTTTTACAAAGTTTTTTATTTACTTTATTAGAGATGTCGGTAAAAAAATTTTGAATATAAGGATTTTTTTGTTTTTTTAATTTTTAAGGTTTTTTTTTAGCAAAATATTCTTAATTTATTTCTTTTCAACCAAAATGAAGATCCCCTAGTAGCCATGACTGCTCGTTTTCTGCATGGGCGTTCATCTACTCATCGTTAACTCACCGATTCATCGAATTAGGACATCGGCATCGGCAAGAGCACTTTTGATTTTCTGCAATAGATGAATTTTTATTCATGCATAGAGGTGATCTGGACGAGCAATTTCGCCGATGGGAAACCGACAAACAACTTTTTATCCGAAACTGCAGCTGTATATTCATCGGGCCTTGCAGGTGTCCCAGTGGTTTACGCTTTACCTAAATTCCTATAAATATTTGCGTAATTTAGATGTGCCTTTGCATAATCTAATGGAAATTTTGAACAATTCTTGAATTAATCGCATAATTTACTTCAAATTTCTTATATTGGGGTTAGGAAGGGGCAGGGGGTGGTATCCCCCCCCTTGCCCCCCCCACAAAATTTAAATTTGAAAAGAAATATTAACAAAAAAAATGTAAGTGTTTATTATATAAAATCGTTTTAATATTTAAATAATTTTTAAAAAAGAAAAAATCTATTTGAGCGTCAGCTGCATTATAAGAATAACGGAAACTTCATTAAAATGAGCAACTCTTTGGAAACCTCCTTAATGTAAACAGCAAGAAGAGAAATTAGTTAATTTTTAAAAGTTATCCAAGAAATATGAAAGTTAAAATCACACTAAAATTACTATACAATTTGCAATATTGTTTTTTAATTATTAATTTTGAATGTTGTTGCTACTTACACACATTGGTAAAAATTGAAAATAATTTCTTACCAATCGAATAATTTGACTATTATTAATAATAGCTGAACATCACTGTATCAAAATTTCTCCCTAAGTCCCAATCTGAGATTAAAATAACCAGAAATTTAATCGTTACCTGTTGCGTTATGAGTCTGGATGGCCTTGTGGTAGCGTGCTACCCTGTGGTTCCGTACGCTCAGGGCTCGGTGGAAGAATATTTTTTTTTTCTTAGAAAAACGGAAAGTTAGCATCCAAAAAACGAAAACATAATAAACAGAACGAACATTTTTTGAAAATTTTGCTGCCAGTCGTTTATTTTTTATTAACAAATATATTTTTAATAGTCATCCGTTTCTTTTCGTTATTTCATCGGAGTCATCGGGAAACAATGATCGGCTTTATGGGCCCCGAGCGGACATTTTGTACCAGTTGCCGATGAAATTTCCCCTTTGGATGAAAAGCCGTGATCGGCCATTGCTCCTTCTCCTTGGATTAAACTCACCCGTCCAGTGGCGTAGCCACGGGGGGGGGGTTAGGGGGGGTCATAACCACCCCCATGAGGAATTTTTTGCCATACAAAATGTATATTCTTGACTCCTTTATCACACACATGTATGCATATATGTGAGTTGCAGTAGTCGTAACCCCCCCCACGAAAAATTTCTGGCTACGCCCCTGCACCCGCCTCTCATCAAACGATAGGTTATTGCAACTAGGGTCGCTTCTCATTATTCTCAGATAGTATGTTTTCTGATACCTTACCAAATTAAGGTGATAAACTCAATAGTTTTTCAGAAAAGTGTACCAAACTGGCACACTGTTCAAAAAATTTCATAGAGATATGTATGAAGTTAATTCCCAGCAAACACACACCTGGTGGCGGAGTACCTTTCCAGTGCCTTTCTGCCTTTACGTCCAGCACCGGCTCGGCACTGCAAAAAGTAACTGAATCATACCAAAAGTGGTCGCCCGGGAAGGCAATGGCACTGTGCTGGCGCTACTGCATGTGCCGGTCATCATTTACAATAAAGGCACAGGCCCATTAAGTTTAAAATGCCTACGGCGAGGTGCCGGTGATTATTAAAAATAAAGGCACTGGCCTGATAGCTTAACAGTGACTGTAATATAATGGCACTGTGCCGGCTTAGTGCCTATTCACAGCAATGCTGCCGTAATTAAAATACGAGCCAGTATCGTATCCAGGGGAGGGGATAGGGGGCTTATTCATCAACCCCCCTCATCCCCCCCAAAAAAAGACATTGCTTAAGGGTAGCATTTGGATTTACTGTACGTTTCGTTTAGGTAAAATAAGCTTTTATTAGTTTCTGTCCAATCAATTTATATTCAAGCCATTTTTTTAATCAATAAATAATAAAAAAGCTGTACTATGGTTACGCACACACACACATAACTTTAGGGTAACATTTTGCTATGTATTGTACAGGTTGTTTAGATCAAATGATTTTTCTTATGTTAGCTATTCTAAATAGAAATTTCTACATCTATACCTGTTGCATAACTACATAACTCAAATTTTATGGAAGAAAACAATTTTATACATAAAAATACGCTATGAGATTATGTATATTAAAAACAGTGAAAGTAAAAATTTACCCGTAATAGTGTTATCCAAGTAATTTGTAGAATCTATGTTGTATAAAAAACTAACAGGGTTTCAACATTGAAGCAAATGCTATTCTTATATTGCTCCAAACGACGAAACCAAATTAGTTGTCTTGAACAGCTTAACATTAACCAAAGCAATTAAACTTTTCGACAGTTCAATGAGAAACCGGAAAAAATGTGTATCCTAAAAAAGTGTACTTGATTCGTAATTCATCAATTATAACTCTCTCGTTGCTCAACGTCTGCGACCGAAATTAAAGACAAAAAAAAAGAGAATGGTTGCTGCACCGGAAATGCGCCAAACTCGGCAATTTTCAAAGCATAACTAGAGCGGCACCCCCCGCACCATATTAACTTCGTGTTTCGTATTTTATGTGCATTATATATATATATGTAAAGAATGGGCCTTACGGCATTCCTTGTTGGAATAATTGACGCAAATCCATTGGGGTTCTAGGTTAAATAGTTTATTTCAAAGTTCAGACAGAGGGCAGGAGTCGGGCCGGCGACCTTATTCGTTCCGTGGCTATCTTCCTACATCGCAGTCTAAAGGCTCGAAGCTAAGCTTTACGTTCCAAACTCCTAAAAAGCTAAGCGCGAAGTTAAGACGAAGCTCTCGAAATTTCCGCGCTCTTGCTTAAATACTCCTTAATTACCACATCTGCTGGCAGGGTGCAGCACGATCGCGAAGGCGTTACTCTCAAACGTAATTAGTTAACTAGATTGTCAATCAAGACATGAGAAACACCTGCTTACCCAGGAGTTCTAAAAGCACGTAGTAATGAAAACCACAGAAAACCGAAAATACTGCTGAATAAACAATTTTCTACTTATGGAACTTCAAAAAACGTCTCTGAGCGTAATATTTGTGTGGCCGAGAAACAAACTTTACAGTAAGAGTAAAAGATTAAAGAAGGATTTTTCAAATAACATTAAATTAAATTAGGTTAAATTAGCAAAGTTTATTTTATTATTACATATCCCCCCCCTCCTAGCGGAGGGCAACCGGCTTGCCTGCAAGTCGGTGGCACTCAACCCGAACGGAGCAAGAAATAAATTTTGAACTGTGAATTTTTTTTTTTTTTTTTTTTTTTTTTTTACACTCTGAATGTAGAATTGAGATCACCAGCCTTCTCCGCATACACATTTCTCAAAATACAGTTATGACATGAAAAAATATTCAATATAAAATAATATTTATAATAGCACTAGTAGTTGTAAATTTTGTATATTAACGCGCATGGGAAACAAGATCCCTTATATAAACAATCATTAGTTCAGTTGAGTCTCTACTTCATTGTCCAAAGTTCAGTGTTTATATCTGTTATAATGTCCACAGTCATTGACACAAGAAAAGCGAAAGTACTTGAGGCTCTCATGGTAGATTGTAATATATGTAAGCACATTGAATTAGATGCATCTGCAGATTATTATTTTTCGGAGTTAATTAAAAATATATCATCTAATATCTGGAAATAGTTTTGGGAATAATTTTCCAAATGAAGTGACCAATATATTATAACAATTGAAATGCAACAAGATAGTATAAGGATATGACAATAAGATATAAATGGTTATATTTGCAACATAGTAATTCTTGGTAATATGGGTAAATACAAATGTAAACAGAGACAAAATTTGTGTATATACAGTGTGTAATGTAAAAGTGTTGAAAATTAAAATTGAATTGAGAAAAAACCACAGCTGTACAGTAGCATTACCCCTTACAGGGTGGTATAATTTTGTTAGCATTTTAAGTTTGCACAAACTTACTCTTCACAAAGGTCTATTCATGGTATAGTTCAAATTTTTGTGGATTATTATAATATCTTAGTTTATATGAATGCACAATCTCAGAATCTCTTTTAAAATGAGGACTAGGTTTATCAATTTCAAAGTTTACTCCAGAAAGTTGTTGTATTATTTTATATGGACCTGAATAGGGTGGACTTAATTTACGTGTATTAGGATATTCAAATTCTTCGTATATTACTTCATCACCAACTTTAAATTTTACAGGGAGAAAGCGAGCATCATATCTGATTTTGTTTTTGTTATGATATTGTATAGTTCTTTCCTTAGCTAATTTAAGTGCTTCATCAAGAGGTGGATAATAATTATTGTTTGGCAATAATGGATCATAAGGTAAAGTTCCGTGCATCAAATAACTTGGTGAAAACAGTGTAACAGAATGTGGAGTTATGTTATATTGATTTAAAATTTCCTCTAGTAATTGAGTCCATGGTACTTTAGTTGATGAAGTGTTAACTTTGCATTTTAACCTTGTGACAATAGTCTGATTCAGGCGTTCCACTTTCCCATTCGTTTGTGGGTGGTGACTGCATGTCATTAAATGTTTACATTATAATTACGAAGAAATTTTTTTAAATCTTGAAGAAGTAAAGGCTGCATTTCTGTCAGTTAATAATTTTTCTGGAACTTGAATTTGAAATATTTGTTTTAAACAGTTTGTATAAGTTTCTGTTGTGACACTTTTAGATGGAAACCCCCACACATGACGAGTTGCATGGTCTGTGACCAAATGCAAATACTTTTTAGTAGAATTATAGTAATTAAACCCACCAACTGTGTCCAATGAGAGGCATTCAAAAGGTTTATGAGTTGGAGGTACTTGCTGCAGTAATCCAAATCTTTTTTGTTTACATTTTTTATTTATTTGGCATGTGTGACAATGTTTGACATAATTTTCAATATCTGTATTAATATGAGGCCAATAATATTGAGGTGTAATTAAATTTACCATTTTGTATATTCCTGGATGTCCAAATTGGTTATGAGTTTTCTCGAGCAGGGGTAATCTTAAAGACATAGGTACATAAATCTTATACAGTCCTTTTTCTTAATTACAATAACATCATTTACTTCAATTAAGTTTTTACCATGTACTATGACATTTTCTTTCTTTTGAGTTTCTTTAATTTCATTTACATCAAGAAGGTGGACATGGTGCGAGATATGTTCTACAGCAGGTGACCGGGATAGCATATCAGCTTCAATATTAGTGGAGCCTTTTAGATATTTAATTTCATAATCAAACATACTAAGTTTTAATGACCAGCGGAAAAGACGCCCCTTAAATTTTTAACATTTTTTAGCCAAGTTAAAGCCGCATGGTCAGTATGTATGATGAATTTTTGCCCATGTAAATAATGATAAAATTTGTCCAAGGCATCCACAATAGCCAAACACTCTAATTCGGTAATAGCATAATTTTGTTCATAACTTCTTAAGTTACGCGAATGATATGCCACTGGGTGTAAAACTCCCTTTTCATTTTCCTGCTTCAGAACACAACCCACTCCATGACTTGAAGCATCAACAAAGAGATGACAGGGACTTCTTGGGTCATAAAGCCTTAAAATTGGCTTTTGAATCAATGCACTTTTTAATTTTTGAAAAGCATCTTCACAATTTTGATCCCAAACATAGGGGACATTTTTCTTAAGTAGATTATTTAACGGTGCCCTGGTCTTAGCATATTGAGGAATGAACCTCCCATAAACATTAATAGACCCAAGAACTCTCTGGAGTTCTTTTACATTGGTCGGTTGTTTCAACTTTAGTCAATAGCTTCAATGTTTGGATTATCAGGAGTGATGCAACCATTAGAGACTTCATAGCCAAGGAAATTAATTTTAGTTTTACTAAAAGTGCATTTAGATAACTTCAGCTTTAAATTTTCTTTAACACAAATGTCAAATAATATTTGTAAGTGATGTAGGTGCTCTTCTTGAGATTGAGAAAAAACAATAATATCATCAAAATAATTACATGCAAAATCAATTTTGTATTTATTTAGAATTCTTCTTATGGTACTATTAAATATTGCTGGCGCTGTGCGCAATCCGAAGGGTAGAACTTTTCCATTCAAATAACCCAAATGTGGTAGCAAAAGCCAATTTTTCAGTATCTCGGGGATGTACGGGCACATGCCAATATCCACTCGCGAGATCTAGTGTGGAAAAGAAATTTGATTTTGCTAATTTATCAAGAAGAGTATCAATTCTAGGTAATGGTTCTGCGTCTGTCTTCATAATAGCATTGAGTTTACGAAAGTCAACACAAAGACGTGTTTTCTTTCCTTCCTCTCTCTTAAGCACCAAAGTGACGGGTGCAGAGTAAGGGGAATGGCTTTCTTTAATTAAACCGGCTTGTAATAAATTTTGAATTTGTTCTCTTATTTCACTTTCCTCCTTAGGGGAGGTTCTATAAGCTCTTAGTGCAATTGGTAATTCAGATGTTAAATGAACTCTTTGTGGTTCCATGTTAATTTTACCTAACATCATATTTTGTTTTTGCAGAAAATTTTGACATATTTAGCTAAGAGAGCAGGAAGTTCACTTTTATTGGCTAACTGAAGATTTTGATTATTTTCCTCAGTGGCTGGAGTAAAATCAAGCTCTTTAGCTTCATCCTGATCGATTTGTATCTTACTGAGGAAGTCCATCACTCATTTCATATGACAGCGAATTCATCATCACAATTTGGATACACATTATTTGGATTACTTTTCGTTACAATAATTATCTTGACAAACCTCATTTTGATTACTTTCATTACAATAATTATCTTGATAAACCTCATTTTGATTACTTTCATTACAATAATCACTGTCTGGAACTAAATGCAAGGTCTTTTCTGTGGAAAGATATCATCTTGAAGTGACATTAGTAAAATATTTTTTCCCATTTGACGAAATTTCATTTTTTGTACAGTCTATATTTAGTTTAAAATCACAACAATGTGGTAGACCAATTAAGACATAAGGTAAGTTATTGTTTACAACATACAATTTCTACAGTTTCGTGTAATATCACCAAGTGTCAAATCTACAAGGCATTTTTCTCTTATTTTTAAAATACCTCTGAGTTGTGAGCAGCATTGATACCATATTTATCATATTGAGTTTGAATGTGATGTTTCTTAACGATATGTTTTGGACAAATTGTTATGCTACTTCCGGTGTCAATTAAACAAGGTATAGCTTCAGTTTCATGTACTTTTCTAACTACTTTTTGAATTTGTTTATGTTTGGATTCCATTTTGAATAAGTTGCCCGGGCAAAAATTAATTGTTCAAAAGAGTTAGTTGTACTCTCCACTGAGCTACGATGTGTTGTGATATTCTGAAGTAGTGGTCTCTTGACTGTTATTGTTTGTTAGTATGCTAACAATCTGTTGTTGAGTGACAGTTGACTTTTTAAGAGAACAGTCCTTATGCCAATGAAAAGCATTAGGAATATTGTAACTTTGGCATATTTTGCAAGGGGGATGGTGGTAAGTCATTCATGAATAATGTACATCATTGGGTATTGGTATTCTAGAGTAGTGCGGCTCGGTCCCCTGGGTAACGATTGTACATTATTAGAAGGATATGATCTAGGCGGGTTTTTGCATTCGGATACTTATAGTTCCAGGGTTTTGCTGAGTTTGAAGGATTGGGTTGAGATTCATTATTTGGTCTCCATGGGTCGCCACTGGGCGAAAGCCATGGGAGCTTGGTTGAAATGTGTTGGAGGTTGATGTCCTTTGTCTACTATCTGCATTTTGTTTAGTGTTGTGTACCACAGTACCTCCATTCAGTTGTTGTCTTAGGAGAATTTACCACAACAACGTTATCGTACAACGTATTAACAACGTATATTGTTTCAATTCTTTGGGTAGCCCGTCCGTTAATCCATCTAATAATAATTTTGGTTTCCAGTTCCAAAGCTCTTCCTACCTGTAATTTTTTGTGGTAATATTCGGAAAACATTTTTCCTCCTATTCTGAGAACAACTATTTGAAAAATCACTGAAGGGAAGGTTCTTCCGGGGTAGTAAATTCCTCATGGAATAATTGCACTGACACTCCTCCCAATGTAAGGACATTTAAATATTGTTAACAAATAAAGTAATTGCCTTTCCCTTAATGAACTTGTGTATATTTTTTATTTTCCATACATTATCCAAGTTTTCATCATTGCCAATAACCCTCAAAATAAACAACCCCAATTCTTCCATTCCATTCCTGACTCGGGGGAAAAGGAATTATTTCTGAAGCTCTGTCATAATTTTGTGTGTTTCTCTCCTTTCGGGTATCATGGATGGACAGTTCTTTTGGACTTTTTTAGCTGCTGAGAATTCCCATTACTAATTTACTAATTCTGACAAGAGGGCTAATCGACTTTCTGTTTTTGCTGATTCCTTCATTACTATCATTTTTTTCCCGAGGTTTGGGTTTTGTCACCGTCAGCTATATTTTCAGCATCCCCTTATCAATTTTAAAGTAAAGGTTTCACTGTAAGTCTCCAAAAAACCTGAAGGGGGGATAGGAATTACGGTTTTCTCCTCTTCTGAAACTGAAAGGTTTTAATTGAAAAAAATTAGCAATTCTAAGTAATTTAATTTTTTTCAAAAAATTTTAATAACTATTTTAACTTTCTTTCAAAATTTTTTGTTCCCCCCTTTCAAATTGGAATCCCCCCAATTCCCCTTTAAAATTTAAACGATTTCTTCGCTTATCTGTTTCAAAAATAAAAAAATGTACAATTTAATTGTGTCTGACTTTGCTGATTTAAAAAAGGCTAACTTTAAATTTTGGGGAAGTTTTACCAACTTCATCTTTACTTTTTACAATAAAAAAATTAAAATTAAGAACTTAAAAATTATCATCCTTTTTATATAAAAATACAATTGAAGGATTTTTATATTAACTTACAAATTATAAATATATCAAATACTGCTATCATAACCCCTTTTTATTTTTTTTTTCAAATAGATTTTTTAAAAAACAACCTCATATCCCTTAATAAGAGAGAAAACCTTACCTTTTCTCTTCACAAAAATTAAAAAAAAAAAAAAACCCCTAATATTTCTTCTACAAATTAACAATCTTCTTTTTCTTATTCCCAAAAAAAGTGTAATTTTTCAATTTGAATGGTGTACCGTAAAATTTGTTCGCCGCGGTCAATGTCCCGGGAAAACGGCTTCCACCGGGGAGACGTTCTCTTGCCGGACGCATGCTGGGAAGGGACCCCTCGTGTTTCGAGATGAAGCGAGCGACGTCGGTAAATGCAGGGAAGGGTCGGGCACATTTTCACCATGGGGAGAGGAAACAAACGGCTGTTGGAAGGGCCCCAGGGTTGTCCGGCTGAATCATGGTTCCTCACGTCCGCTCCTCGGGGAAATACGGAAAAAAAGGGGTTTTCCTGGGCCCGGCGTCTGCCTGGGAACTGCGGCGAAAAGTAATTGGGGGTTTGTTTTTTCCCCACCCGCTCCGCTCCCCAAAAGAAATGTCGGGGTTCCGACAGCGTAAGCGAATCCTGGGGATTTTCCTCCCCGCAGAAACTGTCCTGCCGGGGTTTGTAAAAAATGGGCCCTTTCGGCATTCCCCTTTTTTGAATAATTTACGCAAAACCTTGGGTTTCTAGGTTAAAAGTTTATTTCAAAACTCAGGACAGAGGGAGGGGTTTGGGGGCCCGGGGACCTATTGTTCCGTGGCTATCTTCTTACTCGCAGTCAAAGGTCGAAGCAAGCTTTACGTTCCAAACTCCTAAAAAAGCTAAGGCGAAGTTAAGACGAAGCCCCCGAAAATTTCCCCCGCTCTTTTGCTTAAAACTCCTTAATTACCCCAAATTTCTGGCAGGGGCGCACGATCGCGAAGGGTTACTCTCAAAGTAAAAAGTTAACTAGATTGTCAAACAAAACATGAAAAACCTGTTTTCCCAGATTTCTAAAAGCACGTAGTAATGAAAACCACAGAAAACCGAAAAAACGGAATAAACAATTTTCTCCTTTGGAACTTCAAAAAACGTCTCAACGTTAAAAACCGAGAAACAAACTTTTCAGTAAGAGTAAAAAAATTAAAAAAGGATTTTCAAATAACATTAAATTAAATTAGGGTTAAAAAAGCAAAATTTATTTTATTATTACATATTTTTAAATAAATGAAAAACTTTTTGTTTGTTTGTTTGTTTGTTTGTTTGTTTTTTTTTTTGGATTTGATTGTATTTTTCAAATCCAAAAAATGGCCTTTTTTGGGTGAAATTTGTAAAATTTTAAAATAAAAGAATAATTAGTATTTAAACTTTTTAAAACCACCCGTTCCCGGAATTTGGATTTTTTTTTGTCCAACCAAAAAATCTTTTTCCTAATGTAACCCCCATAAAAAAAATTTGAAAAAGGGTGTAGTTGCCCTGGTTCGACCGATAAAATGTGTTCGTATAAAAAACCACAAAAATTGGGGGAACGGCCTGAATTTTCACGAAAATTTTAAAAAATTAGAAAAAGGTTCCCCTTTTTTTGAAACCCACGACCCGGAAATTTTTAAGAGATTTTTTTTTATGGCCTTCTGCACCGTACAAACGAGTGCCTTGCAATTCCGGTATTGCATGATTATTGGACACAATATAACGCGATATCACTTTGCTATATTCGGTTTATTACAATTTTGAAAAAATAGGAATCACCTGACAAATCGAAATAATCAAAAAGTCCATTCAAGTCTCCCGTGCGAAGAACGGGGTATTTTCCAGCTAGTAATACATTATTATTAAATTTTGTAAATTATTCAGACTTAAAATTTGCCTGTAATAGCTGTTATAAATTAAATTTTATTATATTAAAAAAGTTTTCCCTTTGCCTGTGAAGCTGTGATTTTTTGTTTTTCTCACATTCCTTCTGGAAAATAAAGTGCTTCCTTATTTTAGTGGTTTGTAGAGGAATTTGAATATATATTGACACACTGTTCATTTTAGCCCAAACGTAAGCTTATAAAAATCTACAGGGCCCGATTATGACCACCCAGGGGCCCCCGAGGGCTATTGATGGGGGGGGGGGTCCCCATCGATTAAATTTGTTTTCTTTTTCATAAAACGTTGACGGCATAGAAAAGAATAATTTCAGAACGCAACATATGAAACTTGGGGCACTTTCGAACACCGGGGAACCCTGGGGCAAAAGTTCCGATTTGCCCATTCCGTTAAATAAGGGTCTAAAAAACTTATCAAAATATATGTAAACAAAAGAGTCCTGAATATTGTAAAATGAAATACTGAAGTGTGAAGGTCTCGGTTTCCGGATCAATTCCTGCGGAGCCGTACGATCTAATTGGTCCTGGAGTTTATTGGGTCGGTTTTCCTTCCAGATGTAACGTGAAAGCCCATTAGAACCCTTAAAAAGTCCTCCGACTAAGGTCCCCAGGATAGTTATTCTCCACTGCATTCTTTTCAATGATGAGAGAGCGAAAAGGTTTAAGCATGGAAAACCGCCGTTAAATGCTTAGTATGCATATAGAAATGGTTATTATAAAACACACTTTTTTAAACAAAAATCATATAAACAGTAATGCACGTGTTCGGATGGTACAAAAAGAGTCGACCCTGCACATCACCCACGCTTCTGAAAAAAGAAAAGAGTTGGGGGGACCCTTTGTACCCCGTACTATTCTTCCGTGACATTTGTGGATAATGCGAATATTTGTCCGATTCCTAGAATTTTTTTGTTTATCACTTTTTTTCTTTCTGGAGAATATATATTGTTCGGAATTTTTAGTTTTTTTATTTCGAAATTTTTCTCTGGCTCTTTTCTGTGTATTAATTATGCTATACATCAATATATCTATTAAGGTGTACCGGAAAATGTCGTTGCGTTACATAAAATTCAAGCAAATGAATTTTCATCCATTATTGAATTAACAAACTGTGCTTAAGCACAGGACTCATAATTTCAAAGCGAGAATTTTATAGATATTTTTTTTCCCTCTCGGAGAAAAATGCCCACCCTCCCCCTTTTTTCATATCTACCCTCCTTGGAGTATTCTATTCGAAATGTTCTGAAATCTATTTTTAGGTATTCGTGAGCATTGTATTTTAAGGCAAGAATTTTATGGATATCTCTTTTCTTTGAGATCACACAGAATATCTGAAAAGAATGTTTTGGCTCCCTATCCCCATGAGTTACAAATTTTGGAAAATGCTCTGTTTTCTAGCGCCTATGTTATAAAACTCACATACCTGACAAATTTCGTATTATAAGCTTCTGTAGTTTTGGCTAAGCAAAATATTGACATACGAAAAAACAATACTTTCCGGTACACCTATTATTTTTCCACTGAAAGAGAGGCAACTCACAACTGAAAAGTTTATTACATCTATTTTTATGCCACTTGAGTACGGCGTTGCAGCAATTTTGTAAAATTTCCCAGGAGCGACCCTAAGGTTATGTGGTACCCCCTAGAGATGAGACGGGCTCAGCCCGAGCCCGAAAGCCCGAGCCCGAGCCCGGGCCGAACTCGGCTCTCGGCTCTGTAATTCACGATTGCGTTCGGGCTCGGGGCTCGTGAAAAATTTCTCCTTTGTTGAACATACTCCTTGAAACATATTTTAAAAAGTGATTCATGGGATAAATAGACGTACTTATTTCAAAAAATGCGGCACGAGGGACTAGAAGGTGTGTGGAAGCTCCAAAATTCATTGTATCCTATAAATAAAGTAGTTAATTTTATTTGTCTTTAGCTGAAATTTTCGGGCTCGGGCGGGCTCGGGCTCCAACTTTAATAATATTGCTCGGGCTCGGGCGGGCTCGGATTAAAAGTCTTCGGGCTCGGGCGGGCTCGGGCTTCAAAAAATGAGCCCGAACTCATCTCTAGTACCCCCCCCCCCCCGCAAACGTAAAAAAGGCTCTCCTTTTATACACTTTCCCACGTTTTGAGCTCGATATTGCGCCCCTTCGAAGACAGCGCCCCGATGCGATGCTTACTTTACCGTGTCGGGCCGCCCCTGAAATTTCCAATGAACTATTAAAAGATCCTTTGAAAAAAAGCAGATATAATGACACGTATCATTTTTTCTCGTCATACCGACACCGGTTTATTTCACTCCAGTTTCCATGAATACAGGTAAAAGGCTATCTTGCACACCTCTTATTAAAATAGATAAGCAATTTTTTATTTTCTGTCTTCAAAGGCATAAAAAAATTCATCTGTACTGCGTATAAATAATCTGAATTAATATAGCCAAATCTGTGATAACAGTTGGAAGCTTGTAACCACGACTTGTGGGAAGTTAGCTGATGACGCAAGAATTTCTCGGCTAAACATCTGGTCTGTTGGGTATATAGTTTTACATTTGAGGCCGCGCAGGTAAATCAAACATTTAATTCAAGAGCAGCGAAACAGGGTAAAGAAAATAAAATTCGTAAGTGAACAAATTGCGTACTTTCTATTTTGACTATTACATGACGGTAGATTTTAAAAGGGGTTTAACGTAGAAAAAAGTCTTCATAAATGTTTTGAGGAAAATTTTAGCAAAATTGTGAAAATTAATATATATATAAATTTTAAGAATGTAAAATTCCTATTCTGTACATAGGCACTCATATACAGGGTGGGCGTTTCACTGTGGATGTAGCGAAGATTTTTATAGCATACTGAACACTGAACTCGTTTGTTTTCTTTTAGTTTCTTAGTACTAAAATATTTGAAAGCACAGTATGAACTCTTCCCCTTATGCCCCCCCCCCTCCCAAAAAAATCTTAGCAGTGACCCTGCCTTTGGGTGCCCGGAAAACCCTTCTACACAGTATGAAAGTAAAATAATATTATTTAATTAAAATAACGAAATTTTATGCTAACACTACGAAATATATACAGGCCCATTGCCGCCAAATAGTGCTGGTCCGGTACATTTTAAACAGTACCACGCCGTTAACTTTTTTGTGCATGTCATAGACACATGGCAGTTCGCCGTTACTAGTTATGTACCGGCGCATATGCACTTTTCAGACACTGGTACTCCAGTGACTTCCAGACGATGGCAATCTACCTTGCTCCTGGTATACGGCACTTTGCCAGCACGGCGGGTAACCGGCCGTCATTTTGCGGGCAGTTGTGTGTTTGCTGGGTTAGTTCTTAAAAACTAATTTATTAATCAAATTATTATTTTTTTAAAATTTTATATATAGACTTTCATGTGTGTATACAGGGTGAATTTGACATAATCTGCCAAACGAAAATGGGTGTAAGAGCAGCCCATGTGGAACATAAAAACACCCAGAAACCCTGTCCTATCTCTAACCGTTTCCGAGTTATGGTGGATAGAAGGAAATTCTGTTTTTTGTTATACCGTCTGGAAAAAACCAAATTTGTGAGGTTTTCTGAAAGACCTACGTACAAAATAAGCACATATTTAGAAAGAGCAGAAAAACTCCTATGAGGTGGCACCATTTACATCAGATATCTCTACTTTATGAGGAGCTACAAGCGCTGAAACATTGGCGAAGTTAAAAATCGAATTGTAGCCAAAAACTGTAACCGGCGATTCCGCAAACATCCTTCTAGCTACAAGTAAGCAAATGTCCCAAAAACTGGTCCATTCCACAGGCTTTAAAATGAGCCCACAATAAAGCAAAATTGTGTTCTAGATCAGTAGAAATGTAATTTTTTGTTTGCAATGCATCACCGAAATCGGCGTTCGTCAAATAAGAGACTCACGAGGACCATGCTTTTTTCCTGTTTTTAATATCATGTCCGGTTTGAGACTGCTGTTTTGTCAGATGCAAAGACGAAAGCTATAAATCCAAACAAGAAAAGAGGCATTTTATTTAAGTTTAGAAATAACAACAATGGAAACAAATGAAGTAGGACGTTTCCCACGTCATTCCACAAAGGAATATGCATAGAAAGTACCAATACGTATCTCACATCTACTAGTATGATGAAAACACATACAATGCATGATGTAGTTAGTAACAGATTTGAATACGTTTAATTTACCTAGCATCTATTATACGTTTGGCGAATTTTGTCGAATGTCTTATGAGACGAACGCGATTTCGGCGATGTATTGCAAACAAAAAATTACATTTCTCCTGATCTAGAACACACCTAATATGCTTTATTGTGGGCTCTCGTAACCGGCGTCAGAAACTTTGCTGAGCTCTGTGACGAGATGGACCATGTTTTGAGGGCTCACAATATTTAACTACTGTTACTCTATTTGGGTGTTGAAACTCAAATTTGATGAATGCGATTTTCCAGAATGTCTTATTGAAACGCTGACTTGAGTCCCTCTAGTTTTTACTTCTTTATTTCAAATTTCTTGATAGCACCATACTTTCTGGATTTTCTAAAATCTCTTGGAAGAGTAGTATATTTGGCTTCTAAGTTTAAACTGTTATACCGTAATAAATGATATTTAAATCATCATGTGTCCCACCGAACTAATATGCCTTTTGGAGATTTACTAAGGTATTTCGTACGACTAAAGCCACTTTGAAGTATATTTAATTTGAAAATTTCTTC
>JAWZYV010018512.1:0-27287 GCA_038373885.1 Cheiracanthium punctorium
AAAAATTAAAAGCTGAAACAAATTGTAAAGATGCAACATATGAATAAATAAAACCACGTTTGCTAATACTTTACCTTACAAATGTAAAAATGTTTGCAAATGTCCACGATCTCCAAAGTACACAGCCTCTTTACTGTAAACAATCAAATATTGACGATTACAACGGATAATGAGTGGTCTTGAACCAGTCATTATAAATTCAGCAGTTTTTCCAGGTACGTTAAAGAAAATGATTGTCGTTCTGTGAGCTTGCATACCGTTTAATAATCATGATGGAATATAATGATAATCACGGAAAGATCAAATGCTTGCACAGATCCTGCTTGAAAACAGGGGCTCTCCAGAGCGGTAATGTAACCCTGTAACCAATCCTTGGCGAAGATTTGATGTTGGCGCGGCGTAAAATCTTCAAGATTACCCAGCATGCATTGCGGTCCGCTGTATGACCCCTGATTTCAAAATACGCGTTGGCGTTGTGCTTGTGTGGTTATTTGCCATTTGCTTTGAGTCGTTGTCGTACGTGTTTGCCATTTGCTTCAAGTTGAGACATTATATTGTATTGTTTTTTTTCGCAATGGATGAAATAACTGCCCTAAAATTACCAAACGGGTATACGTATAAAGTAATTAATAGGGATGTCAATCAGTCCGGTATACTTCAGACTGATCTACGTATTTCTGAAGTTAGGGATGAAAAGACGGCTATGGTTTGTATACACTTTACTTTTACATCTTTTATTTCGATGTTTCTGCTTTATGCGTTTTATCTTTCCATAGAATCGCGAAGTTTATTTTTTTATGCGTGTATTGTTTAGTGTAAACCACGCGGTTTCCTATTTTTTCATTTTTTGGACCGTTAAGTGTAAACCACGTGGTTTCCTACTTTTTATACACCACTGTCATTTCACTATAATCAAATTGATACAATATTTACGCACATTTTAATAAGTTTTCTTTATCTATATTACAAGAGTGGATCAATGCTTTTATAAGCTCCAGCAAAGCTGTTTGGAGAGTGGCCAGAACTCACAAATGTGCTGGGAAACGTTTAATCTATAGAAAAGATTTCAGGTGTCAGCACAACACCGATGCACGCTATCGTGGGAAATGTTTACGACAGGTCAAGAACACGGATTGTCCTGCAAAGCTAAAACTTGTAGTGCAACAGTATGTAAATATATTTATATTTTCTTAATACAAACAACGTTGAACTAAAAGCAACACTAAGTTCAAATTTTTGCAAAAGCTTAGCATAACAGCTTTCCAGATTACCTACATATAAATTTGTTACTTAATCCAAAGTATGTAAATTGATTGCTATGGTTTAAATTGACTAAGTTAAGAATAGCATCAATACTTGCTAAAACAATGTGCAGACATGCTATCTCAGGGTTTGATCCAGGACCCAGGTAGCACAAAGATATTGAGGAATGTCCACCGATATCGGGCAATATTTTGAAAGTCTCTGAATGTCATACATAGAATTTACGACATCTGCCGATATTGGCAGATATTAATTAAAAGTAATCCTTTTTAAAAACATTTAAGAGAATTTCTTCAATTATTTTATAACCTTATCATTCAGAAATAACATCCTAATGTTTGTTTTTTTTTTCATTTAGTCCAATTTTTTAGCGATATACTCATTTCAATGTACTATTTTAAACATTGGTGAATATCGGGGAATATCGCAGAAATGATATTCTGTTTACAACATTGGTGAATATCTGGGAATATCACAGAAATGATATTATGTTTACAACATTCAACTCGCGCATGCGTACTAATCGTTATTCTTGGCGTGCGGGAGGAACAGGAATTCCCAAACATCAACAACGTGGGAAGTCGGAGGCCGCCATTGAACTTATTTCAGGATACATTTCTGATCGTCATGGCAAAGGATATAGAATTATCTTCTAAAATGTAAGTACATCTTTTATGTTATTTAACTGTCATTTACATTGTTTTTTTATATATTGATTTATGTATTGTTTGTTTATATGACGATGCAACAAAGAATATGCTGCACATCAAATCAGTATTTTTTTTTCTACAATTGTGTAAATATTTCGTGAAAGGTGTTTTTGTCTGCACTTTCTATGTTAGCGATATTTTGAAAGAGAACGTAAATATATTTGCCGTTGCGGCCATTATGTGAAATATTCTTGTACATTTTTATTGTGATTGTTATAGTGCACAAAAAATACTGAGTTATTTTTGATATAGTGCACACTAAAAATATAATATCGAAGCTTTGGGGGGGGTGATTTCAGCTTCTTAGAAGCAAAGAAGTTTATCTTCATCGCAGTTTATATCAGAAGTTTTAATTTAGTCTCAGAACATATTTCTAATTTTTTTTTTTGGGGGGGGGCGAGTATAGAGCTTTTGAAACGTTTAAAGCTCAACTTCATGTGTTTAAAATTAATGTGAAGAAACACAAGAATTACATTCAATATTAAGTAGCTAAGAAAATTGGAGGAAATACAAATTGTTATTTTTTTTATTGTTTAGTGGTTAGTCTAGTAGTTAGTTCGCAGTGTACTTTGAGTTTCATTTTGCATGTGATATACCATCATTTCAGGGTTGGGTTTTTGACTTCAAAAACTGGTTTTCGACATGACAAGTATCAAAATCTGGTTTAAACCGTCAAAAACTAATCCATAAAAGAAAAAGAACAATATGCAAACTAATTATGCAGTATATTGCATTAAACTAAATGCCTAATTAAAATTAATTATATTAAAATATAATAATTATACTAGCACATAAGTTGTGCTCACGGAGCACCTTCGATAAACCCCCTACCTTGATTTTTTGCGCCAAGGCCATTTTCGACGGCGCCAAAAACGAAAGAGAAGTGGCCAAAAATGCCGGCCGTGAAACCACTTCCGAAAGCGAAAAAACTATAAGAATTAGAAGATTTCCACAAAAAAATTTAGGGTTAAAATGTAAAAATGTCTAGAAATCTTGGCTAGTAGCAACGTTTTCAGAACCGAAAAAAACTATGAGAATTAGAAAAATTCTACAAAAAATTTAGGGTTAAGAATGCAAGCAACAATAAAATCAAGAAAATTTAAGAATTCATGAACGTAGAATTCGCATTTTCGAACAAGAAATCAGAAATAGAAAAATTGTAGAGATAATTAAGGGTTAGGAATCTAAACACGAATAAATTCAAGGAAATTTAACAATTGATGGACACAGAAATCGCGTTTTCTAGCAAGAATTTAGGGTTAAAAATTTGAAAAAACCTAAATTTCACAAATAATGGGATTTTTATGTGAGAGGGGGCTCTGCCCCCCCTCAACCCCCCCGTTTTTTTTACGAAAAAGGTAGTCGGGAAAACTGGAAAAATAAGAAATCGAGTAGAGCATTTTAAGGAAAAAGCCAAAAACTGTGAAGCCATTCGCCTGTACAAATAGTGCAGTTACCACGATGTATAACGCGAAACAATATTATACGTTAGCAAAAATATCTCGAAAAGGTTAAGCTCACACTCCGAAAGGATGTCTCCCTCAAAAAATCCAAAAACTTCTCCTGGTCCACTAACAAATAGCTCATAACAAAAATTATATTAGCTACACCTTTCTTCCCACACGTGGGATTTTTATCAGACCACTTTAACCCTCTGAGCGTCTTGGAAATGGGCAAATAATGTAAAGTTGTTTTCACTGCAGAATTTTCATGCAGCTGTAAAATTATTTAAAAAATAAAATTTTGATAGGAAGATTTGTAATTATTAAAAAGTTAACTCCTAAAATACCCATAAGCTTTAATATCGAAATATATTTTATGATGCCTTGGTGTTATAAATAATTTAAATTATAAATGCATTGCAGTAAAAACTGGAATGAAGTGAAAGGAATTTTACGTCTCAGCCGCTTGGAGGGTTAACGTTAAATTTTGTTCAAAAATACCCTGCTAATTTTCAATTACATTAGCTACGGAGGTTCTTAAAAAATCATAAAATCCTAACCAAAAATATAAAAAAAAGTACAGTAAAATATCAAAAGATCACAGTACCTTTGCAGAAGTGCTTTCGGTCAACTTACTACCCTCTCTTTAAAAACATGAAAAAAAAGTTCTCACAAGCTTCCACGTGCAGGAGCTATTGCATCACGGCGCTCTGTCATTGGCCGGCCGGCCTAGGTTGCCATAAATAGCCTCCCCCCATTCTCGACAACGAAATTCGTTTGGGAAACCAGAAAATCCCTTTTATCGCCAAGCTTGGCGCAAAAAACGCAATCTTTGGCGCGAAAAAAAGGTAGGGGGTATATCAAAGCTAAGCCTATATAAAAATTGTATATATCAGTGGCACAGCCAGAAATTTATCATGTGTGTGTGTGGTTACAACTACTGCAACTCACATATATGTATACGTGTGTGTGTGATACGGGAGTGAAGAATATACTTTTTGTATGACGAAGAATATACTTCTTGTATGACAAAAAATATTCCTCATTGGAGGGGGTTGTGACTCCCCTATCCCCCTTGGCTACGCCACTGATATATGTAATTAATGAATAATATTCTGCAGTTTTTCAAAAATTTCAAACTAACGTATGGGTAAACATTTCCTAGAAGAAACATCAAGTTTATTTTTAGTTTAATCTAAATATCTAAATTGAAAAGGCTTTAAGGAATAGCCAATAGCATAGCAATTTCACTCATTTAGACTAAAGAGATAAAAGATCAGATCGTTTTAACTATCAGTATACTAAAGTTTTCCATTCAAAATAGAATTAGTAAAAAATTTTGGGACTTGGATGCTATGAGTAAGCACATCTTTACAAAGTACATAATGGTCTTACTTCTTAAAAATAAATAAACCTGATAGATGTAAACAAAGTAAGCATTTTTTACTGATTATAGTGCTTTATTTTTCTAAATATTGATTAATTCATTACAGATATTGAAGTACAAGCTATTTTGCAATAAAGTAAAACACTTAAAAGTATTGTTTATTTTTTCCACTCAATATTTGAGGTTTTTGACAGTTTTTGACATGATGGTTTAAACCATGGTTAAAACTGTCAAAAACTAGCCAACCCTGCATCATTTGTTTCCATCCCATAACTTTTACTACTTTAAAAATCTCAATTTTTTTTCTGCTTGAGCCCAATCATGACCCACAGCAAATTTTAGTTAATGAAATTTGTAACACATATCTTGTATCTTGATTATCAAATTTATAATTTTAGAAAAGTTGGTCACGAGATATTTTGATATGGAGTGCCATACCTAAGATTTTATTTTGTTGAGGACTGTGTATCAAATTGTAACCTAAGTTTCATCTGTAAGCTAAGTAAACAGTCAGATATTCGGGGGGGGGTGCTGGCTTACAGTTGCTTAACCACCAGTCTGGATACGTGCCTTAGTTCGTTATATACTGGGTTTGCTATAAGAGTTCGACTGTATAGGAGAGATGAGAAATGATGATCTATCATCTCTCATCTCTCCTATACAGTCGATATAGTCGATTGTATAGTCTCCCCCCCCCCAGGGGGAGAATGCCTTTTGTTTTTCAGTTTTTCATTTGGTTGTGCAACTGCACCCCCTATTTGCCACCCCTGATCCCCCCATTACGCAGATAACCTTTGTAGTTTTGCTTTAATTAAAAGCAGCCTTGTGGACACTATTAACAGAGAATTGCATTATTTAAAATTATTCGAACTCAGTTACAGACAGCGCTCGAAAGTTGTGGTTGTCTGCTTACCCAGGGCAGTCAGATTTTTAAACGGGCAAGTAAAATAAAGAATTCAGTTGCCCTTAGGGCAACCAAAAAGAAAAGAATTTTCTTTCATGGTAATTATCAAAAAGAGTAGAAAGAAAGAAACTACTATTGTTTTATCTTCAGTGTGCTCGTTTCCTATTTGTTTACAAGCAGCCGATCACCGTCAAGAGAATTCTGCCATCATAGTCAAATCATACGTAGTCAAAAATCCATTTTTCATAGTAACGGCCGCAATTAAAAAAAAATTGTATAGCAAAAGTTGCATGGGCAACAAACTGTACTTGGCTGTGACCAAAATAATTTCAGAGATTGCCCGAGGGGCAGCACAAAAAGAAAACAAAACACAAGATTCTACCCTTAGTTACAGACATTGCGGATAAGTTATTTGTAAAAATATTTCATGTTAATGTACGGGCTATTTTGCTTCAATATTGTCATTTGTAAAACTTTTTGTTTGGACTTCACCCCTTTTTTAATTAGTTTTTCTTTCTACAGAAAAAAGAAGTCCTCCCATGTTACGTGTGTCCTTTATGACACAGCTAGAGTGAAAGAACCTGAACGCCAATATCATAGGTTTCCGAAAGACCCAATAATGTAAGTGTTAATTTTAGTAATACCATGTGTTACTCATTTTGTAATGAAGCTATCAACAAATTCTTTATGTATGGTAATGTACAATGTAGGGATGCACGGAATATTCGGTATACTGGCAGTATACCTATTCGACTGTATACCGTGACGGTTCGGCCAAATACTTAAATATTCGACAACCGAATAGTAAACAAATTTAAGTATTCCCAATTAGTAAACAAATACATATTTTTTATATCAGAAATTAAAGATATAGTATAGTACCATAGTACTAAATTGATTCAAGCTGTTACTAATATCACATGTGAATAAGCGTTAGAAACCCGTATAAAGTCCTCCTACCAAGGCACCCCCCTCCTTGGCAGATAGTCCTAACGTAGCATTCCAAAATCACACACAAAAAAACAAAAACAATATCCCAATGAAATTAGTTTTAATGTAAGAGAAAACACTCGGATGTTAAATTTGAATTTTGTTGCTTTTCTGTTTTTCTTAAATCACGACACATTGCATTAACCTGTGCTATTACTAACTGATTTAAATTTGAAACAGTAATCAGGAAAGAAAAAACTCATAACATTAAGGTAATTAACTCCTAAAGTAATCAATATGCTTATTCATTAGGGATGAGAATTCATTTGTGGTGAATAGTCACTGTTATGCCATAAAAGTGTCATTTGTTTATATTTAAATTCTAGATTTTCCTATAAAAACAATTTTATGGAAATTTACCTTCCATGGCCAACCTAAAATTGGTACTTACGTATTATCCCGGTGGTCATTCCAGCCAAACTATTTTTCCCTCAAACGAGTTGCCAAACTGTTGCCCCAATCGTATTCAAAACCATTAATAATTTCATATGTCCAGCATTTCTCTTGGCAAAAAAAATTGCTCGTCTTGGCAGACTGCCGGGATAATACGTAAGTACCCTAAAATTTATCACGTCTGTTATCTGTTATTACTTTTTTTTTCCTCTACCAAGTCTAAGCAAATTTTGGGTGCCACTCAGGGGCGTAGCCAAGGGGGGGGGGTCATCCCGCCCCCATGAGAAATTTTACACGTATACATATATATGAGTTGTAGTAGTCGTAACACCCCCCCCTATGAAAAGTTTCTGGCTACGCCCCTGGTGCCACTAATAATACTTAACTCAAACTAAAACCCAATCTAATTAAAAATTATTGGATCTGGGGATCAAACTTGCTAGTTAGTATTGTTTCATTAATTAATTAAAAAACTAGTATAAAACAGCATACTATACCATTTTGATATGTTTTGAAATGAGCAATGTATTTTTTAATTAATAGTTTTTTCCAATATCAATGGTTTAAAATATTCATCAATTTTATTTTTTTTCTACTGTCAATTATTTTAAGAGTAAAAGAGAGTAACAAAAAGTCAAATCTGATTCTTCCGCTAATTATTAATTTAAAAATGCAAAATTTCCTGATTTTGATGGGGGAAACTTACTAATTTCATTCTGATAATTTAAACCTTTAAGCAAACCATGTGGTTAAAATATTTTAGCTAATTTTATCGTGTAGCAATTACATGTCTGAAAAGCTTTCTTTTTTCTTTATTTTGTAGCTGCTGCTGCTTTGAAGTTTAAGGAGAAGGACAAGGAGGTTTTGGCAAATATGTTTGGTCGAAGTTTAGCTGAAGCATCTGATTAGAATAAAAAAAAGATTCGTGCTTCAGATTGTTCCTTAACATTTGATATTATGGACAATTATACTGAAAACTTATAAAGATAATTTTGTTTTTAAAAATAAAATATGAAAATCTGTTTCATGTAATTTTTTGGAAAGAAAACTTAATTTGAAGTGTGTTTATAATTAGGGATATTTAAAATATTAAAAATGTACATTACTAATTTTTTACCTGTGTTAATCCTTTTCCAGTAAGCTGTTTAAAGCGCATTTTGTTTTGCATGAATTAAAACTTAAATTAGTTTTTAAAATTCACAATTGTGCAATTTTAAGTATTACTCAATTTTAATAGCATTTCCAATTTAATGAAAATCTTAAAATGTAGCCCAAAAAAGATTTTGATCCATTTATTTCAAATCAAAATTTATTTATTTTAATATTTTCTTCTTCTGTTGTTTACAACCAATAATATTTGCTTTTCGATCAAGTTACAGTAGAACCCTGATTATCCAAGGTGGTCAGAATCAAACATGCCTCGGATAACACTGACAATCATAATCACAATTACAGTTTTAAACATACTGCAGATCATGTCCAGACTTTGAAACGATTACAGTCAAATGCAATTCCCTATAAGAATGCTATTTTATAAATTCTACAGAAATAGTGTAATAAAATTGCATTACTTCAGAATTTTCGGAATATTTGATTTCACTAAGATCAAGATTACTACCTTTTTGCAAATTTAACAGTAACCGGTCATAATCCTTTTAGGAATTGGCCATAGTCATAATCCTTATCAATTCTTGTAATCAATTGCAGATGGATGTGTAATCATCCGAAGTCTGATCATGAATCTTTTACATTAACCAAGGTGTCACATTGAATATCATGGAGCATTGCATAACCAAGGTTCTACTGTACTTTTAAACATTATAAAGAAATGTATTTAATCACTCGTAACTGGGATTATCATTCATCCCTCTTGTAATTTTTAATGAAATCCAAAGGCTTAAGAGATTAACTTTTAATACAAATATATTGAAAATGAATTCATTGTATCTAAGATGCATTAGAGCTTCATTGAAATTAATATAAATTAGGGGGGGGGAAATAACCTCCAATGGCAAATTACATTTTGTGGGAAACGTTTCAAGGTAAGTACAGAGTAAAAAAAAAGAAATATGAGCATATTACTGGAATTTTTTTTTCTTTAATAGCTATTATTTTACTCGAAGAAAAGCTCTATTTATACTTCCTGCCCCCTCCCTTTTCCCTTTACACATATGGCAAACATTTATTGTATACTTTGAAATTGGTAATAACTCCCACAATCTTTCTGACAAATTCTAGATAAACTGTGTTGACCAAAGAAAAGAGTATGCAGTTTGATTTAACACTGAGGTTGTTATAGCAGAGCTGTATTAATTAAAAATATATTGTCTTTGTGGATTTTATGAGTAGTGGCTACTATAAAATCCAAAGTAAATTTTATATTCTATAGGTGATTATAAAATAGCTTTCTATAGTAAAAGCTTCAACTATATTTGTTCAAGCTTTTAATTGTACTCTACAATATAAATTGCTGCACAATTTCAGTATTAAAGGCATTTACGTTCTCCAAAAGGTGAGTCAGAATCTGCGTGAAGAACGATCTTTTAGCACCGTCAAATGAAAACTCATGTACAAAAATTTTTTTCCCAGTTATTTAAAAAAAAAAAAGAAGACATGTTTCAGCTAACCTATTAAAGCATCAGCCATCAGGTCAATATTGTATGTTTGGGCTCCTACTTGTGAGGGAAAATATTGATTGTAAAAGAAATTGGGGGGGGGGACTTGACTAATTAATATTTCACATGTAGACCTTTTTTTTGTTTGAAATTATAACTCAAAAGAGAATTTTTTAATGCTTTAAAATGAAATGAAAAATTTTCTGTAGTTACTACAGAAAATTTTTGCCAAATATTTAAGTGGTCAATATAGTAAGTGGCCAAATAATTGCCAAATATTTAAGTATTCGGCCGAACCGAATACTCGGTTTTTCTACTAGACGTTGAAAATACATAGGGGTCAGTTGATCATCCAATACGAAGCCGCACAGCGCCGCAGAGGGAATGATGTCAATCCTTCCAGGTCTCCAAGCGGCGTACCAGATTTGGCGAAATTGTCTTTGCTAGTTTGGCCATGCATTTTTGCCAGCACAAATAGCTGATCTTAGTAGTTAGTTTGTAAAAATGCTAATCTTTTGTACAAATACAAATGTATACAGATTAAAGAAGAAATTTGCTTTTGAAGGATTATGTGCTCGGTGACTTTATGGATATCTAATTCGAGTTACGGGTATTTGTTTTCGTTAGAGTTGGGATGCTTATGCTACTGTTTCGTTGTAAGTACGTTTAAAGTTTCGTTATCTTACGTCTTTATGTATTATTGATCTACTCTACTTTTGTAATACATTAACTCATATCTTTCTATTACTTCTGATTAATACAGGTTACACAGTATTTTTTTTATTCATACGATTTTTTTGTTTTTAATTTAGATTCTTTACGTTTACTATATTAGTACTTCAAATATACTATTATAAGTTGTCGTATCATATTAGTACATGTTAAAATGCCCAATGTTCATCAGTTTACAGTGTTTATTTTCTGTGTACATCTTAATGTTAACTATGTTTTAAGTTATGCATGCTTTACAAAATGTGCTACAAACTACTAAAGATTTTAAAATATTATAATTTGCCTTGTTTATAATTAACATAGTGCACAAAACCACCTGGGTGTTTATTTCTGTCTATATAGTAATACTCAAATACTTTAATGATACCATAGAATTTCTTTTAAAGGCATGGGTTAATTTCTTGTATCTATATGAGCTTTTACTAGCTGAATAGCAGGCATGTGGGGCAGATATAAATGTAATTCTGCTTCACACTTGCTATTTTGCTGGAAATATAAGCTACCGTTCTTTTTAAAAATAAAAAACCACTGTGCCAATAATGGGAAAAGAAATTTTATTGTAAATTGTTATTAAATACTACTCCAATAGAAACAAAAAAAAGCATGAAGGAAAATGTGACACTTTGGACATGCATTTACACTTTATTGAAATTGTTTGTGTGATTATGGTAACACTACGCTAGGGTGATCTGCCAAGGATGGGGGATGCCTTGGTAGGAGGACTTTTTAAGGGGTTTTAATGCATATTCACGTTACATCTGGAGAAAACCTACCAAAACTCCAGGCAGTTAGATCGACAGCCACGCGATGAGACCCAAAAACGGGACCTTAATACTTTGGCCATCTACCATTTTCAGTGACATAATAATCCCTGTGTCATGGAAAGGCAAATAATACTCGAAAGAATTATACAGTTTTTAAAATAATAGACAGTTTTACAAAGATAAAAACTTCAAAGTCTTAAAAAAGAACATAGAATTTTAATTTTCTGCTCATTAAACAAAATGAATTACATTAAGTGATAACTGAACATGTAAATTAACGTTTAAAATAATGTAAACAAAACAATGAAAACAATTGTTATAAAACAGCAATATGTGGATAAATTTAAGTAAGTAAAAATTGATTCCTTTGGCTGTGCTAATTCATAAAACCTATGACAAACATATTTAATTTGAACATTTATAATTCCATTACTCAGTAAATAATTAACATAATCAACACTTTCATAGCTATATAAATTAATTATATTCTATAAAAATTTTATTAGAGTTGAAAATTCATTTTATTTCGCCTCTATTTCAAAAGAAAAAAAATCAACATGCATCTTTCTTCAAACTTCAATCAAAAGTAAATTTTAAAAATCTTGAACTTAAAACAGTGGTTTTTAAATGAAAATGGAATACAATCTTATCTAATAATATTTGCCAAATTTTACTAGTGTCTCCAGTTTGAAAACATGTTTGGAAAAGCAATTTCGCAGCTACTCTCTTTCTTTGGCACCGTCAAAAACGGCATTATATGCACGAAAAATCAAGGTTAGATGTATATTGAAGCTGCGCCAAATAAATATATCCTGAAAACGACAATCTTTCAGCACTGTTGGGGAATAAATATGCCGATTATTAATACTTCAAAATGTAAAACAAAATTTTTATGCAAAATCCAGTATAAATCTTCAAAATCCAGTTGAGTTGGCAGTTATGGACAAAGCTTAGTGAGTAGTTGTCGTTAAAAAACTTACTCAAAAGTCCAAATCATTTGCAGTGCAATCACTCAGTGACTTAGGTGAACGCACTTGTAATTTAATTATTCTTTATTAATTAAATTACACAGTTACCCAATTACACAATTTTGTTTTAATTAAATATCACAGTTTCTTTTGTTTTAAACACAAGCATTAGTAAAATTTGCACATTTAAATTAAAAATAGGTTTAAAAAATCATAAGGTGAGAAAACAATTTCCATATTTTGAAATACACAAAAAATTAACAAACTACAGGTAAACTTGCAATGATAATAAGAAATTTATAGTTATATTCAATATAAATTACATATTCAGAAGTTTCTAATGTGGCTAATTCTATGTCAAATAACACCGTGACAAAGAGTTTACATTAGCTATAAATTTAATTAGCCTAGCAAGGATAAAAAAAAAAATTAAATATCATTATTATAAGGAACAGACATTAGAAAAGTTTTTTTTTCTTCAATAGAAATCGCTCCAGCGTATAAATATTATCTTTGTTGATAAGATTACTGTTAATAATGATAACTTAGAGCATATGAAAAAAAGAAAAAATATATACTAAACTGACTAATATTTGACTGACTATCATGCAAAATTATACTGCATCATAAAACCTTTTTAAAAATTACACTATAAATTAATAATTAACAATTTATAAAACAAAAGTAAAGCACATTTAATAATTTTTGTTTAAGTACTCATTATCACGTTAAAAAATATTGAAAAAACCCACTAGTACACGGCTAAAAAATGCTAACATTACGGACGAACGATGTTTATTTACATATACGTACATACTCAGACTCCACCGGCTAAAAACCTGCAGGATACATATTGGCGATAAACTGCTAATACCTACAGGGTCCGTACTGGCGATAAGCTGCCAAAGCTAGTCATACCACTTGCGATTTCTTTAACCAATCAGGAGCATTCATTTAAAACACTATGTGGGTATTGTGAATATGCTTCTGCCGGGGCCATCGTGATTCTACCGGGCCTGCTTGTGCACTCCGGTTAGTCATTCAAAGAGGCCTACGGATGCTCACTTATTGGTTCCACCACTTAGGTACGACATCTGACGGCCGAATCTAACCAATGAGGAAACGTCCGTACGCCTCTTTCGGAGTGTACAAGCAGGCCCGAAAGAATCACGATGGCCCAGCTTCTGCTTCTCAAATGAACGAATCTCACCATTCTCAAATGAAGGAATGTAAAGTGTGTATAATACGAAATGGCCCGTTTACATGTGAAAATGGAAAATCCCGGGTTAAAGCGGAGTACAGGGGAAAACTCGCAATGCATCATGGGAAAGCGGGGTTGACTCTGCATTAACCCTCCTTTCAACCAGGAATCTTTCTACCCCGCATTTTTTCCCCTAAGTAGGGGAAGCGGGGTAGAAAAAGCAGTGTAAGTCCCGGGATTTACTCCGCATTTTTGCACATGTAAACGGGCCCATAGTGTATCGTGCGCCGTTCCTAGTTTTCCAAATCTGGTTCTATGTGGAGAGGAAACCGAGAGAGGGCGCTGTCACCGACTAGAGCCCGGTTGTTTTTATTTCTGGATCACGGAGATATACTAACAGGCGCCTGGAACTGGTATGCCACTTCTGATTCTGATTGGCTCTTCGCATCACGTGACTTCTGTAGAGCTCTGATTGGTGCTCTTCGTTATGTGTATTTCCTCTTCATAGTGTGTTTGTGTTGGCCAGATTACTGCATACCATGAAGCTCGGGAGGAGAAACATCGGCTTGTTATCCAACTTGGACCAACTACACAATATGAGAATTGCCGACGAAACTGTGGCTACCATTGATGGCGCCATCTATTGACGGCAGAGAAAAACAACATCGCGCGCTCGCTTTCCGATTTAAAGCTTCTCTAATTGGGATTTATTCATTTATGCTGAAATTTCATGAAGTATACACTAACATTTGAATAAATAAATAGGATAATCAATATGCATATATAATAATTTTGTTTCTATATTACTTAGTTACAACGATGTAACATCAGTTTGATAATTTAATAAATTAATTAATAATTTAAATAAATTCTCTTTAAAACTGCATACGAACGATATAATAGATCAGTTTTTGAAAATATTTTTGGTAGCAATTAGCTAAAAATTAAAAAATATTTCCTGATTTCTTTCAGGCTATAAATTCCTCTAATATACCCACTCTTCCACATTATATTTTATTTATTTATTTTGTCTTTAGTCTTAAAGTTGGTTAGTTAAACCAAAAAAAAAATATGGAAAGAGAAAAACATTTAACGCCGTTTTTCAGCACCACCCAACTAGCACACATACGTTGGGTTATTGATGGCACGTGGTTGGCACAAGGTTGTTACGTTGGGCAAACGTTGGATGTCCATATGGAAATGTCGGTATTCTGTTGGCTAAAGGTTGTGTTGGGCAACCGTTGGTAAACAACCGTTCCCCATCGGATGGTTTAATGTTGTGTTGGGCAACCGTTGGTAAACAACCGTTGGCCATCGGATGGCTGAATGTTGTGTTGGGCAACCGTAGGTAAAACAACTGTTGGCCATCGGATGGCTGAATGTTGTGTTGGGCAACCGTACCATTGCGCACGCGCAGAGACACACATTCAGGAAACCGGGAAGCGATAGATTCATGTCCGTTCGCCGTTCCGTTTCTGCCATTGCTTGTTATGATGTGTTGATACACTTTTATAAAGTGATTGATAGTTGAAATCTGAAACGAATATTTATCTTTTCAGCTATATTTCTGTGTATTTTATTCGTTGCATAGGTTCGTAGTAACTTGAATCACGATAACTATTATTATTGATGCATTGATTATAGTTCGATTGTCCATAAGCCTAACGATCTTCAAAGTATGTAAACAAATAACTTACTATGCAGCTATGCTAAAAAATATATAATAATTGCACAGTGCTTATTAAAAGATGCGTTTTGGATTACTAAACAATGCTAGACAGCTTAATAATAAAGTTTTATTTGCTCATAGTTGTACAACAGTCGAGAAGGTAAAATTGGACAGAATTGTTTTCTCCTAATAAGTTTATTCTGAAAAAAAATCAACTTGAGCCGTGCTTATATTTTACAAGATTATAATGACTAATGAGATTTCAGATTTAGAAGTAGTTATTAATTAACACTACTTCAATTTTGAAATCTCGTTGGTTCACAGTGGTTAATCAACAACAAGGATTTAAATTTGTGCATTAAAATTCTTTTGTTGTTAAAGGTATGTATAAAATATTTTACAGCTTTAAGAATTCAGTTATTTTAATATTTTACAAATGTGTTATAGTACTTTACAGTTCATACATATACCTATATTTACCAACTTCATTTTGTTATTTATTTATTATTTTAGAAGAGATTTTTGTATCTACACCTGTTATATGCTACAGGACTCAAATTTTATAGAGAAAAATACATAATCTATATGCAATCAAATACTCTTTGAGAGTACTGGAAGAGCAAGAATTTTTATTGCTTTGACAAGTCTCTTCTACTGCGTATTTTAGTTGAATGAAAAATATCAGTAGCTCTTTAAGTAATACGGTGTGAGAGAGTTCAGGTCCATGAACTGAAATCAATACTGCTTTTTTAAAACTTTTCTTCAGACATTCTATTTTTTGCATTAGAGAAAGGATGCGCTATGGAAAATAAAAAGTTCTTTCTCTCTCTCCCCTTTTTTTTCCCAAAATTTTGTGCAATGGTAATTATACGGGACGTGTCGTAACTTTTTTTTGCGTACCATCAACGACATTTTTCATTTTATGTGCTATAGCGTGTAAGCAGCATCCCTAATACATTCTGTTGTACTGATATCTTTCTCATAGTCAGATAATATAGATGCACCCGTGTGTTGATACTTGCATGCGTCCTTGCGATACTTGCATGTGTAATGCATATGCATTACGCATGCAATATTTTTTTTCTTTTACTTTGCAGTCAATATCTACAGTTAACTGAAAATAAAAATAGAACTATGAAATGTCATTGTATTCCATAACAATTTTATTCGGGCAAACTAAAAATTAAGAATCTAAAAAATTACGTAAATTGAAATAAATGTAAAAAATAATAAATAAATATTTTAGTAAAGAATGTTTTCTGTGACATTCTTCAGTGACTTTATACTCCTATTGGATTTCCCCACATGAATATTAAAAAAAAGAGAGAGATTAAGCCTCCTTACAAAAGTTTCAATTGAGTAATTTTTCAGAGGTTTTGAGAGACACTTTACAAAAGTAACTGTCAAAGGAGAAGGAGGGATATGAATCATATTTCAAAAAATAAACATTCTTTCCTTTAACGTTATATGTTTTTTCTTTTAATTAATTCGAAAAGTTTTTATGATTTTGGTTTGCCTGCCGTCCTGGTTCTCTAAAACTGAAAAGGATAGCTTCTGAAAGGACCTTCTAAATATTTTCCTGCTTCCGATCACTCCCCCCTCCTTTTTTTAAACAGTTCATAAGTTGCACCTGCAATATTAATTTTCCTCATAGTGCAAAATAGGTTAGTTTTCTATAGATTAATATATGTTTGTAACTTGACAGATCGTTTACTATTTGAAAATAACACATTTCTGTTAGTGACGGGACTAGAGCCAGTTTTAAGCAAAAATGTTGGGAGGGGGGGTGTAAAGACAAAATTTTCTGACGATATATACCAATATGCTTTCAAAAATATACACCGATTATCTGGCCTCTTGGGCGGTTTCCTCCAGATGTAGCGTGAATACGCATTAAATCCCCTAAAAGTCCTCCGCCCGAGGCACCCCCCACCCTAGGCAGATACTTAATGTGCATGTTTGCCTTAAATACACACTACATTACATGATCTGGAATGAAGTTGGCTTGAGGGGACAAAAGGGACTTGTTAACTGGCACAAAAATCACTAAAAGGAAAATTGTAACAAGACTACGTTCATGATATAGTATAACTTATAATAAACTGTCGGCAGAACTGGTAATTTATACACTGAGCATTTTACGGATTGGAGATTAAAGCTGAAATTTGCTGACAGTCCTTTGGCAACTCACGATTTTGTCGACAAAAGTACTTTTTAGGGGGGGGTGGGTTGTCCGCTCGCCCTCCTCCTAAGCGCACAGAAACCCACTGTTGAGGTGGAACCATATTTGATGAAATAAAAAATGTGACTATTTGATAATATGCTTCGTTCTACATATCTGCCGTCCCTTAAAACTTATCTGAATCTGTCATTGCATTTGCTGTTAGTAAAATAATTAAAAATTTTAATTTAAAATTTGACAGTTTTTCATATATCTATAGAAATGTTATGAAATAGCACATCAATTTGTCAAATATTCGTCAAATATAATTATCCAACATTAGGTTTCTGCATTGGCCTAAAATATGAAACTAACTTAAAAATGTAACGGTTAACAATTATGATAGCTAAATGTTAAAAATAACCAATTTCCAACAGTTGGATAGTAGAGTGACAACATGCAGATTTTACGGTGTCCCAATGTATACATTTACACGTTAACCCAACATATGCATTTATACGTAAACATAATGTATGCATTAATACGTTAGCACAACGTATGCATTAATACGTTAGCCCAACGTATGTATTTATACGTTAGCCCAACGTATGCATTCATACGTTAGCCCAACGGTTGGAAATATGTTGGCAAAACGTTAGAGCATACGTTGGCCCAACGTAAGAAATAACCAGTTGCCAACCGTTGGATAACCGTAAGCCAACGTGTCATTTCAACGTTGCCCCAACGTATGCATTCATACGTTGCCCCAACGTATGTGTGCTACCTGGGCACCACCCAACTAGCACACATACGTTAGGTTATTGATGGCACGTGGTTGGCACAAGGTTGTTACGTTGGGCAAACGTCGGATGTCCATATGGAAATGTCGGTATTCTGTTGGCTAAAGGTTGTGTTGGGCAACCGTTGGCCATCGGATGGTTTAATGTTGTGTTGGGCAACCGTTGGTAAACAACCGTTTGCCATCGGATGGCTGAATGTGGTGTTGGGCAACCGTTGGTAAACAACCGTTGGCCATCGGATGGCTGAATGTTGTGTTGGGCAACCGTACCATTGCGCATGCGCAGAGACACACATTCAGGAAACCGGGAAGCGATAGATTCATGTCCGTTCGCCGTTCCGTTTCCGCCATTGCTTTTCATGATGTGTTGATACACTTTTATAAAGTGATTGATAGTTAAAATCTGAAACGAATATTTATCTTTTCAGCTATATTTCTGTGAATTTTATTCGTTGCATAGGTTCGTAGTAACTTGAATCACGATAACTATTATTATTGATGCATTGATTATAGTTCGATTGTCCCTAAGCCTAACGATCTTCAAAGTATGTAAACAAACAACTTACTATGCAGCTATGCTAATAAATATACAATAATTGCACAGTGCTTATTAAAAGATGCGTTTTGGATTACTAAACAATGCTAGACAGCTTAATAATAAAGTATTATTTGCTCATAGTTGTACAACAGTCGAGAAGGTAAAATTGGACACAATTGTTTTCTCCTAATAAGTTTATTCTGAAAAAAAAATCAACTTGAGCCGTGCTTATATTTTACAAGATTATAATGACTAATGAGATTTCAGATTTAGAAGTAGTTATTAATTAACACTACTTCAATTTTGAAATCTCGTTGATTCACAGTGGTTAATCAACAACAAGGATTTAAATTTGTGCTTCAAAATTGTTTTGTTGTTAAAGGTATGTATAAAATATTTTACAGCTTTAAGAATTCAGTTATTTTAATATTTTACAAATGTGTTATAGTACTTTACAGTTCATATATATGTAATGTATAAAAAGGTTATTTGGGTTTTACTAGTTTGGGTATTGTTCAAGCGGGTACTTTCACTGTAAGTTTTACTTTCCTGTCATACCTGCCACGCGCGCTCTGGAGCTATGTTTTATTTATTTTGTTATTTGTCAAACATCAGGTCGTCGATTCTGAATTCTTAAGATGTACACGTGTCCCCACGCCCTTGTGTCCCCGGATGTCGGTCATGTTGGTAAATGTGTGTGGTTCGATCAGAGATAAGAGAGAGGAGGAGTTGTGTCTTCGCAGACCACGTGGGGTGGTAAGCGTAAATACTCCCGCACATCGAAAATCGGGGGACTTCTGCCACTGGAACTGCTTCATGAGTCCACGCTGATTCTTGTACCCGTCTCCCCTCCCCTCTTCACATTCTAAATTGTAACTTAATTGTAATGTTCAATAAACCATATTACCTGCCTTAACTCTGAAGCTTACTTGAAATATCTGACGTCTCAAATAGTCGACAGGATGATTGCCTGTGTGAAAATTAAAAATTTTAAATCGTAAAAAAATTAACGCTCAATAATCCGGAAGACGGGTTCATCGCCCATCGTTCGTAGTAGATCCAGCGCACTTCTTCGCGGACCAGCCGATGTTCTTTCCCTTGAGTCCGCTCTCCGCCGGCCAACTTCGTCGAGCCCTGCTCTGGGAGATTTCAACACCGACTGATGAGTTAGGTTACGTATCTTCTGAAGTACTTCACAGAACGTCTTGTACGTTCTACGCCGTTAATGCCGAAATGGAAGAATCTCTGCATTGATGAACAGCCTATACCATATTTCTGCAGCGCTCATCATACCGAAATCTGCGCCTCCTAATTCATCTTTTTTTTCCTTTTTCGCACGTTCGCCACAAACCAAGAGAAACTCCTGTCATCATTACGGCGCGGCGGTGCGTCAAATTTCACCCAAAACAGGCCCCCACGAGAAGTGTGTGCAACTGGTGAATCATTTCCCCCTTTTCTCCGTGCCGAATATTTTTGTTTTTGTGCGGATAACTTAGGTTGATCGAAACTCCCCCTGCCTGCATTGAACTTGTGAGAGAAGATATTTTTTTTTGAGTGTGTTTTGTTTATTGTTGAAGAATGAGGATTTCGACTTGTGGATATTGATTAAGTGAAGTACGTATATTTTCAGAGTTGAAGTGAACATTAGAGCATTATATTTAAATGGTTATTAATTGTGTGTGTGTTATTTTAAAGTGCTATTTTAGTGTTGATGAAAAAAAAAATTGATATATCTGCATTTTTTTTTACATTAATATAGTATTTTCATTAAGGTAAGATTTTGTAAATTTATTGCAGTATTATTATTAATGTTGCTAAATAAGATTTCTGAATGCAATTATTAAATGCTTCTCCGTTCAGGTAAAAATTTAGAAAAAAATTTCAGCATGTCGTTAGATGGTAAAGAAAATAGACAAACTATTGCCACTATGTCCCTGCAAAAAAGTGATGAGTTTATTGCCCCCTTTAATTTTGAAGATAATATGAGTTTTGAAAGTTGGATAGCATATTACGAACAGTGTTGCTTACAACAAAATAAAGATGAAGACTGGAAATTTCAAAACATAGGAAAATTTCTTAAGGGGTCTGCCTTAACAACATACATAAATAACATAGCAAATTGTAATAATTGGCAAGAATTGATTGAAATACTGAGAGAAAAATATATTTCATGTACCGTGTTTACTTTCATGGATTTTACAAATTTAAAACTAGAAAAAATTTCGAATCTTATAACTTATTTTCATGAAAAATTAGAAATAGGTAGAAAATTGGGGCTACCTAATAATATAATATTAGAGGGATTGACCAATGGTCTTCCTAGTAATGTGAGAGCACTTTTAACCCTGCAACCACCCAGTAGTGCCACCGAGTGGCTTAAGGTAGCGTCAAAATTAATTAAAATTCACGAACCGCCCCAACAGGCAAGCTTTACCTCCTCGCCCAATAATGCACAAAATCCTAGTTACTTCACACCCAAGCTTCGGAATTTTAGACCCTACCATGCTCCTGTTTATAACCGACCAAATTGGCGTCAACCAATTCATAATTCAACCCAAGGGCGAACCCAAATAAATAATTGGCCCCGTTTTCGACCCCTATCTCAAAGTCCTCAAAGTTTACACCACCAAAATAATGTCAATTACCAAGAAAGCACCCTACCTAGAACTCCATGTAGAAAATGTGAGGGGCTAGGGGTAAGTAATGCTTTCCATTGGAACTACACTTGTCCCTTTAATAGTTAAAGTAACAACCAAATTGCGACAAACCCATATGCGACACCAATTATGACTCACCCGAATATGACTTCGAACACCACTATTTTAAATTCACAAAATAATGGTACTGAGACCTCGCGAGAAGAGAACTTATGACTATTTACTGTACCCGGGTACCTAAGGAAAAAATTAACTCAACCCAAAATTGACAGTTTTGAATTTTTAAGTGTTCCCTGTGTCATAGACACTGGTTCTACACTCTCTGTCTTGCCGCAAAGTTTTGTTGGACGATATAATTTAGAAGTACAGAGAGTCTCGCCTTCAAATGTGACTCAAGCAGATGGACTACTGATACTTGATACAGTGTGTTATGTTAATTTAGAAATTGGAAACATTACTCAGTGTGTAAAATTTTTTATAGTATATTCAAGCCTGCCATATGCCATATTGGGTTTACCAGAGTGTAAAAAGTTTTGTTTATATATTGATTGTGTGAATTTATGTGTTTTTCAAAATAATGTTAGATTACCTTTATACAATTATGATGCCTTACCTATGTCTCTACATTTAAATCAACCCGGTTCTTTAACCGATAGCAAAGCCTCTGAGGAAAGCGTTCCCCCTCAGACTGTTTATAAAGCTATCAATCAAAAATTAGAGGAATTATTAAATAAATATGAGAAAATATTTGCAAAAAATAAATATGATATTGGTCGTATTAATGTAGAACCTCAACGTATAAATTTGACTTCTGACCTACCTGTTTGCCTCAGGCTTATCGAACCTCTCCTAAAGAGGAAGACGAAATTAATTCTCAGATTGAACAATTATTAAAAGCTGGTTTGATTAAGGAAAGCAATAGCCCCTATGCTGCACCCGTCACTTTAGCGTATAAACGCGACGAGGGTACCAAAACTAGACTGTGTGTGGATTATCGTAAATTAAATAATATAGTAAAAAATGATGCCGAGCCTTTGCCACGTATTGACAGCTTATTAGATAAACTAAGTGGGGCGAAAATATTCTCAACTCTTGATTTGGCGTCTGGATTTTGGCATGTGCCCATCCACCCTCAAGATACTGAAAAACTAGCCTTTGTAACTAATACAGGTCTCTATACGTTCCAGGTCTTGCCATTTGGCATTAAGACAGGGCCTGCTATATTTAACAGAGTCATGAGAAGAATATTAAATAAATATAAAATTAAATTTGCCTATAATTATTTTGATGACATAATGGTTTTTTCTTCTTCTATGGATGAACATATGCAGCATTTAGAAACTATTTTCCAAATTTGTTTGCAGGAAAATATTAAATTGAAATTATCTAAATGTAACTTTGCTAAGGACACTATAAAATTTTTGGGGTATGAGGTTAAACAAGGTCAAATTACTCCAGATAATGCTAATATTGAAATTATCAAAAATTTGAAGCCACCTACTAACATAAAGGAACTACAGAGGTTTCTTGGTTCTGTAAATGTTTATAACAGATTTATTGATTGGTATGCAAAATTAAGACGTCCTTTAAATGATTCTAAATGGGATTGGTCAACAAACTGTGAGAAAAGTTTTGAAACCTTAAAAAATATTTTGATATCTAAACCTGTGTTACAATTATACGACGTTAAATTACCTATCCATGTATTTATTGATGCATCAAATTGTTCAGTTGGAGCTGTGTTGAAGCAGCCGGATGCCTCAGGTATCTTGCACCCGATTGCATATCATTCAAGATCGCTTCGATCATACGAAAAGAATTACACCATAACTGAATTAGAATGTTTGGCTATCGTTGATGCCCTTGATAAATTTTATCATTACCTTCACGGTCAAAAATTTGTCATTCATACTGACCATGCGGCATTGGTTTGGTTAAAAAATGTCAAAAATTTAAGAGGAAGATTATTCTGCTGGTCCCTTAAATTAAGTATGTTTGACTATGAAATAAAGTACCTAAAGGGCTCAACAAATGTCGAAGCTGATATGTTATCAAGGATTCCTCCTTCTCAACATCTCCAACTAATTCAACCTTCGGTTTTATTGTTAGACGCTGAAGAAATTAAAAATCAACAATTAGCAGAAAATATGCATGGTCCTAAATATAAAATCATTAATGATTTAATTACCATAAATAAGAAAGGATTAAAAAAAATAGTGGTGCCTATGAGCTTAAGAAAAACTTTAATGAAAAATGCACATGAAAATTTTGGCCATCCTGGTGTTCAAAAAATGTTAAGTATAATTTCACCTTCCTATTATTGGCCTCATATGACTCAAGATATTTCCAATTATGTTAAACATTGTTCGACTTGCCAATTTAACAAAAAACCTAAACAGAAGAAATTTGGTTTGTTACAGGCTGTACCTGCTACTGAAAAACCCTTTGAATGTCTTTCTATTGATACTGTAGGAGGTTTCAACTATTACAATTCAACAAAAAAATATCTACATCTAATAATTGACCATGCTACAAGATATGTTTTGGCCTTTCCTTCGAAAAGTGTCACTACTGAAACCTATGTAAACTGTCTAAAACAAATATTCAACTTTCAAGTTGACTCAAAAGATACTTAGTGATAGAAATGCAGCTTTTACTGCTTCGCGTTTTAAAAAATTCCTCAAGAACTACAATACTAAACAACTATTAACTTCAGCTCATCATCCACAGACAAATGGAAAAGTAGAGAGGGTAAATCAATCCATAGTTACTAGATTGAAATGTAAAGTTAACTCTTCACCTTCCAACATTCCTTGGACTAAGTTACTAGAGCAGGTTATTAGTGAATATAATAACACACCTCATTCAGTAACGAAGTTTACACCCATGTATTTAATGTTTGGAAAATTGCCATATGACTCACCTATTTCGGAAAATACCTATCCTCCTGTTGATGAAGCTCGAAAATTAGCAAAAGAAAGGACAATAGAATTTCATAATAAAAATAAAATTAGATATGACAATAAATTCATAGAAGCTAATTTCGAACCAGGAGATCTTGTAATTTATGAAGAATTTAACTACCCAAATACACGTAAATTATCTCCTACTTTTTCAGGTCCTTATTCAATTGTAAACAAATGTTCTTCAGTTACATTCGAAATTGATAAACCTAATTACCATACTAAGAAACCTACGGAAATAGTTCACTCTTCTAAATTAAGACCTTATTACCCTCCTGACAAATTAAAGCTAGCCCACGAAGGTGATTAAATTTAATAAACAATAATTGATCTTAAAAAAAAAGAAAGAAAAATAGAAAAAGAAAAAAAAATGTATTCAAAATTTCTAAGTGTTGAGTTTGGAACCCTGATTACTCGACATAAAGTCTATCGTCTATCCTTTTTTCTTTTATGCTTCTACCAACGTTTCTCTGTCACCCGCTTCTCTTAGTCATTGAAGAAGTCCCCAAGTCCGAGTGTGTGCGGTGTAAGTAAAACTGCACCTTTTTTCTTTGTATATTTTATAGATATTATGCAAACAATAAATGAAGCTAGACTTAGACTAGGCTGGGACTTCCTCTCAATAATCCCCCAGTTTTTCCCAACTGTCTATTGAGTGATATCTGTGAGCCATTTCTTCCCCTTTTTTGGAAGCTATGAGGCAATGGCCAAGTTTTCTCTTTCGTAGTTGACAATTGTCTTCCTTTTTCGGGATCATGTGAACCCATTTCTGTTGTCATACTATGGAGAGTTTAAAGTTAGGGCAAACTTAAAATGCCTACAAGTGGTATTTACTATACCCCATACTTGTGTAATGGTACTGCTGTTTCACAGCTATGGTCTTCGAAATTTTCTACACACTACGCACATTTTTACATTTTTTTTACATTGCCTTTACACTAAATAAATTTACTCCATTTTGCCAACTGCATTTTGCCAACCATTTTGCCAAGTTATTTTCATTCCATTCACTTTATGCCATGCAAGCCAAAGCCATAAGTATTTGCCAAAGAAAATGAATGTCAGCCATGTTTATTCCATTTTGTTGAATTATATTACTATATTGTTGTACAGTATTATTGTATCCCACCTAGGTTGTAAATATTTTACTTGTGATATTTTGAAAAAATTTATGCGCACTCATTGTTTTATTTTTATTGTAAGATTTTCGTACTATTGCATCATTATGTTTTGTCAAATTTTAGAAACTGCATCCTGCCCCTCAAGTGTTGTACAACATAACTCCAGAATTCTAGTCAGAAAAATTTAAGGTGTCTAAGCTTGAAAATTAGATTAGTTCGCAGTTTTAAGATTAGGTTGCACGGACGTCTGACTCGCAAGTGAGAGACTGGCCACCTCAATGATATTGCTCGTCAGACTTCTTTTGCTGGGGGGGATATTGTAATGTATAAAAAGGTTATTTGGGTTTTACTAGTTTGGGTATTGTTCAAGCGGGTACTTTCACTGTAAGTTTTACTTTCCTGTCATACTTGCCACGCGCGCTCTGGAGCTATGTTTTATTTATTTTGTTATTTGTCAAACATCAGGCCGTCGATTCTGAATTCTTTAGATGTACACGTGTCCCCACGCCCTTGTGTCCCCGGATGTCGGTCATGTTGGTAAATGTGTGTGGTTCGATCAGAGATAAGAGAGAGGAGGAGTTGTGTCTTCGCAGACCACGTGGGGTGGTAAGCGTAAATACTCCCGCACATCGAAAATCGGGGGACTTCTGCCACTGGAACTGCTTCATGAGTCCACGCTGATTCTTGTACCCGTCTCCCCTCCCCTCTTCTCATTCTAAATTGTAACTTAATTGTAATGTTCAATAAACCATATTACCTGCCTTAACTCTGAAGCTTACTTGAAATATCTGACGTCACAAATATACCTATATTTACCAACTTCATTTTGTTATTTATTTATTATTTTAGAAGAGATTTTTGTATCTACACCTGTTATATGCTACAGGACTCAAATTTTATAGAGAAAAATACATAATCTATATGCAATCAAATACTCTTTGAGAGTACTGGAAGAGAAAACATTTTTATTGCTTTGACAAGTCTCTTCTACTGCGTATTTTAGTTGAATGAAAAATATCAGTAGCTTTTTAAGTAATACGCTGTGAGAGAGTTCAGGTCCATGAACTGAAATCAATACTGCTTTTTTAAAACTTTTCTTCAGACATTCTATTTTTTGCATTAGAGAAAGGATGCGCTATGGAAAATAAAAAGTTCTTTCTGTCTCTCCCTTTTTTTTTCCAAAATTTTGTGCAATGGTAATTATACGGGAAGTGTCGTAACTTTTTTTTGCGTACCATCAACGACTTTTTTCATTTTATGTGCTATAGCGTGTAAGCAGCATCACTAATACATTCTGTTGTACTGATATCTTTCTCATAGTCAGATAATATAGATGCACCCGTGTGTTGATACTTGCATGCGTCCTTGCGATACTTGCATGTGTAATGCATATGCATTACGCATGCAATTTTTTTTTCTTTTACTTTGCAGTCAATATCTACAGTTAACTGAAAATAAAAATAGAACTACGAAATGTCATTGTATTCCATACCAATTTTATTCGGGCAAACTAAAAATTAAGAATCTAAAAAATTACGTAAATTGAAATAAATGTAAAGAATAATAAATAAATATTTTAGTAAAGAATGATTTCTGTGACATTCTTCAGTGACTTATTACTCCTATTGGATTTCCCCACATGAATATTAAAAAAAAAAAAGTGATTAAGCCTCCTTACAAAAGTTTCCATTGAGTAAATTTTCAGAGGTTTTGAGAGACACTTTACAAAAGTAACTGTCAAAGGAGAAGGAGGGATATGAATCATATTTCAAAAAATAAGCATTCTTTCCTTTAACGTTTCCTTTAACGCATTAAATCCCCTAAAAGTCCTTCGCCCCTTAAATACACACTACATTACATGATCTGGAATGAAGTTGGCTTGAGGGGACAAAAGGGACTTGTTTACTGGCACAAAAATCACTAAAAGGAAAATTGTAACAAGACTATGTTCATGATATAGTATAACTTATAATAAACTGTCGGCAGAACTGGTAATTTATACACTGAGCA
>JAWZYV010018513.1:0-23862 GCA_038373885.1 Cheiracanthium punctorium
GTTATCGTGAACTGATGTTACAGATTATTTTTCGGTGCCTGAAAAGCCGTCGAAGATGGTCAGAAAAATTCTGCTTCTGGGGATATAAATTCAGAAAAAAAAAAAAAAAAAAAGTCGTTCAAGATGGGGGAGGGGGGGGGAAGCGGATTTAAGTACCCCTGTACTAAGATTTCCGTACTGTGATTCTTGAAGGAAGCTTTCGATGCCATTCATAAGCGATTCAGAGCCAGGGCCTCATTATCGCATGGGCCCATCGGGACTTCGCCCAGGGCCCCCCAATTTCAAATGTTGTTCCGAAATATTCTTTTTTCTATCAAAATTTTATGAACAATAAAACAAATTTCATAGATGGGCCCCCCAATTTATCTATGCTCTGGGCTTCTGTTCGTCCTAATAGGGCCCTGTTCAAAGCCCCGATATGCGCGTTCTGCTCTCTACCCCACCTCAACCTGTATGCGTACATGTAACATTTATTATTTTTGGGGCTGCGAAGCATTTTCCGCATTATTGCCAGTCTGTAGATGGAAAAAGGTTGGAATACACTGAAGTCTGTGCGCATGTCAGCTTTCAACTTCTTTCGCATTCCAAAATTTGCGACCGAACGGCTTCATCCCTGTTTCAGAGGTTAAATATGAGCGATTCATCAAAAAAGAAGGAAGGGGGAGGTAGGGACTCCCAAGAGCAGGATAAATAACAGCGTATCTGTTTTTAGCACTCGGGTGCTATTTCTTTCAAGCACGGGATTTTTGTCTACGCGGCGTGCCGTGGTCCCTTTTCCGTTGGATCCCTGTTTTCTGCAGAGTGATTGGATATGGCTAACGGAAACGTGGACTACCCCCTCCGATGATTTGCAAATACCATGACATTCACTTGGGTCGAACGGATAGGCAGTGGTTTCCAAAACAGAAAGCCTTCTGGAGTTATGATTTTTAGAGAGGAAAACTTTATAAAAATCACTTTATAAAATGAATATGGAACACTTTACCAGATCGAGGGTGTTTAAATGATCATTGCGCATCTTCAAGATAAAGTGTGATTAGCAGTTGCATACGCTAGTCCTCGAATTTCTTAGGAAGATCCATGAGACGCTCTATTCGAAACGTGACTGAAGGAGGAGGATTGTAAGAATGTTTCAGTAGGAGATTTTAACCTGGAATTCAATTCCGATCCAGGATCCGATTTCGTAACTGAAATGGATACTTTAGATGTTCCAATACCCACTCGTCCAAAACATTTCACCACTAGGGGCCCAACAACCATGGATGCCATATTCAGCGACCAAATGATGCGAACAGGAGTCTATAGGAGCACTTAGAGTGATCCTTTTCCTCTATAGGGCAGAATGTATCGAATAGACTTAAAAAAAAAAAAAAAAAAAAAACTGAAATGCTTCCAGCCGAAATATTATTTTTTCAGATTTTTTTTTTTTTTTTTAATTTTAACTGAGAACATTAATGGAATGCAGAAGTGACCATGCCAATGAAGGCGATAAACGCATTATTTTTTTTTCTTTTATCTGGTTTTGGGGGGGGGGGGGGGCACAGTAGCGTAGCCAGAAAACAATTTTAGGGGAGGGGTTTAGGCACTGATGTAACGGATAATCTATATGGATCGCATTCTTCATGTCAATAATAGAACTCTGCTAAATTTTAGGGGGGGGGGGAGTTCTGACACCCAAAACCCCCCTCGCAACGCACTGGGGGTGGGGGACATGAATATTTAGCAAAATGGTTATATTGCAGAGATTACAAGCTGAATACGATAATTTTTTTTCGTGTTGATAAAAATGTATGTGTGTTTCATGCTGCATTAGGATGCTTGAAAAAAAAAAAGGAAAATATATTCCAGATAGTAAGCATAAGGGTTTAAAAAAAGTGAGATTTTAATAATTGCCGCTACACAAGTAAAGTGCAAGTGCAAGTAAAGCTCAATCTGCATAAGCCAAATCATTCGTGTGTCTAAGTGTTGTGTTGGTTGCCATTTGTAGACTATTGGTACCATTAACAATAAGTTTCCAAAACTTTATTCAGTGTCCCCCTCCAAAATCTGAGCTTTTACTTAACTTACAATCTGATCCTTAGCTTACAATGTGTTACACAGCCCACCCCCCCCTCCGAAAAAAATCCCGGCTATGCTACTGAGCGGATGTGTACTTTTTGCTGTACCATTTTATTTCTTTCAATGAAAAATTTCATCGAATACATCTAATTGCGCAAAAAAACAGGTAATGAATGCGAAGAAACCGTAGAATGAACACGCTAAAACACTACAGCGTAAGTACTCAACTAGGACGCCGATGTTCTGCTAGGGAGAAGAGAGAGTACATAATACTGCCCGAAATCATTCATCGAAAATTCAACATAAATAGATTTTTCTATGTTGAGTTAGGTCAAAAGTGACCGCTTTTTCTGCAACTCGAATGTAATCGGGTAACTGAATAAGCGGAAGAGGGGAGGGGGATTATTAAAAGAGGGGAGTCGAGTCGATGAGCTGGTTCCGAATTTTTAACCTAAAATTATAAATAAATAGGAGGTGGAATGGTTCTCCTCTATTGTTTATTTTTATTTTAATTTAAATTAGATATACGGCTCACAGAAAAAGAAAGGAAAGAAAAAAAGGGCAGGGAAATGTTCCATTGGCTTTCACTTCGCAACAGTCATCCATATGGATTGCCATGTACACTGAAACCTCTCTGAGCGGCCACCCCACCGCACCGAGAATATTTGGCATCTCTCAAGGGTTTTATTGACTATTATAAGATAATTGCTGTAATGCGTAATATGAACAAGTCCGACACCTATTCCTTATTACTTCCTTGTACGTAGTATAAGGAAGTAATGTGATCCCGAAAAATTTTGGGGCCAAATTTCGACATAAAAACCGATTTTGACTACCTCTAAATTTAATTAAAAATTTTTTTTTCGATGCATCTCATCGTAGGCTAGCATGCACGATCCTATTAACGCGTCTGCAACTCATTTTGACCAGTGGCGAGTCTACTGTGGCCAGTTTTTCCATGCCGTCTGTACGTATGTATGTAACTCGCATATCTCAAAAACTATTGGTCGTAGAATGTTGAGATTTGATATTTAGGATTGTTCTATGATTTAGTTGTGCACCTCCCCTTTTGGTGGCAATCGAATGGATAGTTTATGTACAGGACCGCCCAAAAGATTCGAAATACATTACGCTCTATGGCCGAAATTCATTAAACTCGCCTAACTCAAAAGCTATTAGGCGTAGAATGTCGAAACTTCATATTTTGGATAGTTGTAACATCTAGTTGTGCACCTCCCCTTTTGGTTCCATTCGACTGGATATGTTTATCTACAGGACTGGCCCAAAACATTCGAAATACATTACACTCAATGGGCCGAAATTCATTAAACTCGCATATCTCAAAAACTGTTAGGCGTTGAATGTTGAAACTTTATACTTAGGATTGTTGTAACATCTAATTGTGCACCTCCCCTTTCGGTTCCATTCGACTGAATAGTTTATCTACAGGACCGCCCAAAAGATTCGAAATACATTACGCTCTATGGGCCGAAATTCATTAAACTCGCCTAACTCAAAAGCTATTAGGCGTAGAATGTCGGAAACTTCATATTTTGGATAGTTGTAACATCTAGTTGTGCACCTCCACTTTTGGTTCCATTCGACTGGATAGTTTATCTACAGGACTGCCCAAAACATTCGAAATACATTACACTCAATGGGCCGAAATTCATTAAACTCGCATATCTCAAAAACTGTTAGGCGTTGAATGTTGAAACTTTATACTTAGGATTGTTGTAACATCTAGTTGTGCACCTCCCTTTTCGGTTCCATTCGACTGGATAGTTTATCTACAGGACCGCCCAAAAGATTCGAAATACATTACGCTCTATGGGCCGAAATTCATCAAAGCGTTTTTTAGAGGATTGGGCTATTTCAAAACGACTCAGAGTGATATATGCTGTAAAGAGTTAGAAAATGCCTTTCTCCATTAATAAAAGTGTCTTTTTCATTTATAGTTCTGCTACAGGAACACTCAAAAGATTTCCAATACATTACAGTCAATAGCAATTTTAGGGGCATTCATCCATTTCAAGCAGAATACCGTCCTACCACATAAGTTAGGTAATGGTCCGACCACGGTCACGTGCCTCCCTCAAGAACTATGCCAAAAGTCGCCAAGCTTGGCGACTTTTGGCGTATGTGTGTGCATATTTAACTCTCAAATCTCAAAAACTATTATGAAATTTCATATATAAGAATGTTGTAACATCTAGTTGTGCATCCCGATTTTTGGTTCCAATCTACTGGAGAGTTTATTTACAGGACCACCGAAAAGAATTTCAGTACCTTAATGTCTATGGACATCTTCAATATAATACAACTGTAGACAGTCATTGTTTGGTACAAGTCCAAAATCTCGCCATTTGTCATCGTTCTTGGCGAGTTTTGGCGAAATATCGCCAAATTTGGCGATAATCTGTCATTGTTTGGTTCATGCTTAAAATCTCGCCAAATGTCGTCGACATTGACGAGTTTCGCCGAAATATCGCCAAATTTGGCGCCAAAAATTATTCCTATTTTGTATAACTCTAAAACTTTAACCGTAGATTTTTTAACTTTATATTTAGAACTATTGTAATACCTAACTGTTTTCAATATCTTTTTTGACAGCAATCGACTGAGAATTTATTTACATGGTGAGCCAAATGACTTTGAATACATTGAGGTGTATAGATGCATTCAATTCATTGAAAGTCTGTGGTCAATGACTACTTTGGCTATCTCCAAAATCTCGCTGACTATCTCAAGTTTGTCGGCTTTTGGTGAAATATCGCCAAATAAAGTGTCAGAAGGAAATCTTTCGAATTGAACTCAGCTTGGCGATATCGAAATATTTGGCTAGAAATCGCTAAACCTTACTATTATTGATATTTTATCTCTTTCAAACAAATAAATTTAGAGGAAGTCCGTCGAAAATATTTTTGATCTAATGGACGTGCAAGGAAGTCATGTGTTGGACACATCAGATTTTTTAAAATGAAATTTAAAACATATCTGAAGAGAAAATAGTATTTTATTGAATGCTTTCTTACATTTTTTGAAAAAAGGATACAATTTGTGTCTGTTTTAAGTTTTTACTTTTCTCTGAAACAACCCTTTTTTCAAGTTCGATTTTTTACCTTAAAAACAGATCTCTAACCGATTCGTTTGTAACCGTTTCGGAATTTTCGATCATTTCATCGGTTTTCCCTAAAGTCGCTTGTGTTGAAAGCTTAGCTTGTTTGCCATTACAAAGAAAGGCACAAAAATTCATTTGTAAAAACGTTTATATACACAAACATACTGTTTAGTTAATTTAAATCAACCTCAAATTAATATTACATTTGATTAAAAGGATTAAAATACGCTTACCTTCGCCAGAGTCCTGACCTTGAGTTTTTCCGATCCAAATGAAAGCATGGAGCGAGTAGAATTTTTCGAAAAATGAGATGGGCGATCCCACTCGTTGGCCGTTTAGTGGGGGTCGGGTGGCCGCTGATAGAGGTTATTTTAACATTAGGTCTATGTGCCGAAAAATCCGTGCCTTGAAAAATGGGCCGTTTAGAGGGGTGACCGATATACAGGGGTGGCCGCTCGGGGGGGGGTAAGTTTGGGGGTGGGTAAATTCAGGGGTGGGTAAGTTTCACTGTAGTCTGATTTAAACCTATAGCAACTATACTGTAATGCACCTATGCGCAACCGCCGGCCGGCGGGTCGGATGTTTCCCGCAACGGCTTTTGATCCGGCCCGCGAAACACAGCAAAAACCCGTATAAAATCCATATAAACCATGCAATATCCCATATAAATCCAAGTATACGGCCCGCGACTTCGCTTACATCCTGAAGTTTGGCCCGCAACTTTTCAAAGGTTGCCCATACTGCTGTAATGCATGATACTATTCCAGTTTTAGAGGATATAATGAAAGTAGAATCAGCTTACACAAGATTAGCATGTAAATCTATCTAGATTTTTTTTTCTAGGGAAATACCAGAATTGTATCATGAATTTCATTATTCTGAATACGTACGGTAAGTGAAAGATTTACTTCAAAACGAAATATATGTTTTATCAGGTTGTAACGAAAGTTTTCCGCCCTATCTGCCTGAAAAACTCACTTCTAACTCCTTAGATACCTGTTTTTGAACTTTCGGTACCAAACCTGTACCGTGTCACATGATACAGCAATAGTACTTAAAGCTGTACTCATAATTCGTTGATATTCTGTAGCTGACTTTTTGCAACACAACTGGCAGTCAATGATGGTTCTAATCCTCTAGAGTGATAGTTCCACTTGAGACACCTTGTTCTTAATGATAACTCTATTTTTTACAGATTTCACAACACAGTGTCCTAAAGCAAGTCTCTTTCTTTCAAATGCCAAAAATCATTTGACAAAATAGGAGCCAATACGCTAACGCGAACTGTGTGCTTCCGATGTTTGCGGTGGCGGGAAACTTTCGTTACAACCTAATAGTTTGCTTTGAATACATTGTAAATGTATGGAAGGGCAGAAGTTGAATTTATAGGCTCAGTTTATCGGAAGTAAAGTTGCTTTATCATCTCGGTTTGAATAACCATTTCTCATACAGTTTGATAACAACATTTAGATGGGTTCAAAAACACTGCATGAAAGGGGTGTTTCGGCTGCTGATGAAGGGCAGATATTGGACTGCCCGAACGTGCATACAGTTTTATATTCAGGATTCCCGGTAGAGCGCGAGAATCTCGCATCCATTTGTTACATCTCGCGCAAAAGATATGACAGCACAAGGTATTCTCGCGCTGCAAAATATTCGCCCCCTGCTCGAGATTCTCGCGCGCTGTTTAAAAGTTCACAAACGCCAGTTTACAAATACGTACAAAAATTTGTTTTCACTCTACTACAGTCGAAATCCAGTAAAGAATTGTTGGTATCGCCAGGAGTGAAAAAAAAAAAAAAAACCATAACGAGCTGCCGCGCCCGCAAATGAACGTCCCCCCCCCCTTCCTGTCTTGATCTTCTGTTCAGAGATAACGCAGTTGAATCAGGAGAATGGTGAATATTAATTGAATGCTATCCGCACAGAGCTGACGTGTTGATTTTTCTCCGGCAGCTGTTCAATGTTTTGTTTTTGTAATGCGTGTCCCTGGTGTATGAGTTTTGAGAGCATCTCATCTGTTTTTTGTTTTTTTTTTTACTTTCCGAACGTGTACCCTGTAAGGAAAGTATTGTCATCATGAAAAAATTCGACTTCGAGATTAAGGTGTAGGACACGCTTGGAGTTATTCTCAATTCATGGATGCTATTTTTAGGAGATGTATGTATGTATGTATGTGTGTGTGTGTGTGTGTGTACGTGAGTGAACACGATAGCTCCTCAACGGGGCATTGGATTCAGCTCCAATTGGGTATATATCTTACAAACCACAGTCGCAAAACCGATAAGGATTTGGATGTGTATAGGACTGATAGTTCTTCTACAGGGCTACGACAAAGATTTCTTTGACATTATGGCGTATGGGGAGACATTCTTGAAAGTGCGCTAGCATTGAAACGGCGCATTCGATGGAGCTTCAGTTTGGTATATATGTTTGAATGATTCATCGATTCAAATGGATTGAAAGGCTGGATCATGATCTTCATCGTAAGTGTTCGGAAAGTCGAGTGGAGTCACTCCAGATTTTTTTATATACCACCACGATTCATGGAATTATGGATAACCTCTGGAACAGGGGCGTGGCCAGAAATTTTTCAAGGGGGGGGGGGGTTACGACTACTGCAACTCACATATATGTGTGTGATAAGGGAGAGAAGAATATACATTTTGTATGGCAAAAAATTCCTCATGGGGGAGGGTTACGACCCCCCTAACCCCCTCCCCCCTGGCTACGCCCCTGCTCTGGAATCAATACCTCAAGACCTCGGAATAGGTCCGCGTGACTGTATCCCCTATCAGGGATCGATCCAGGCCAAATTGGGTCCGTTTGACCGTCCCTTCGCAAAATGACAGTCGATTTAAAACGGCCCCTCATCGACATTTTACCCTGTATTTTAATTGGTTTTGTAAATTATTTTAAGAAAAAAAGTGAGTTTTTTACACGAAAATGGGTATGACCCTTCACAAAAATAGATGTTGAAATAGTCACAAAAATAAGTTCATGTATGCGGTGCCCTGATGCTTTGTTTTATTTTTGTGATTCGCCGTCGTCCTATTGGAACCACGTGGGTTACCGGGAGGCGGCTCCTCCATTAAGGACACGAGTACGTGAACCTCCCCCCCCAAAAAAAAAGAGAAAAAAATAAACACATTAACAAATTAAATATTAAAAAGATATTACGTACAGTTCTAGATTTTGTGAATTCAAAACGTGAGTTTGACTCCCCCTCCCACACACACACTATTATTAAATACGCTTATAGCTGACGCACTGTTTTGCAGGTGACTATAGCACAGTATTTCCTCCGCTCGCACGTGCGAGCGAAAATAATTCCCTCCTGAACCGGTCTCCGAGAACAGAAGCGGAGAGGCCCGGCAGAAGTAAGGCTCAATGCTGTTACCATTCCGTTGGCACATTTTGAGTGTGCACACGGAGCATTTTTTGGCGATTGTGATCGCTTCCGGATTCTCCCTCGCTTTGTTAGGTCCGGTTAGTTATGTTTTTGTAGGTTCATTTTCTTATTATTTTCTTCATTTTTATCCTTTTTCACTACACTATTGCTTACAATCTAGTGTCAATCATTAAGATAGGAGTCCAATAAGTAGTATTCCGGAGCTGGTACAGTGGCATTTTTCGATAGTATCCATTGAAAAATAATTGAAATAAAATGAATAGAGATGCTGAAACTCATCTCGGTGACGAAATGAAAGACCCGAGATGCAGGGACTGATTTACTTCGGGGCACGTGGCCTGGGCCCTCGATTATTAATCCAAAAATTGTGCTGTAAAAAAATAAAATAAAAACGAGGGAAACCGCTGCTTGCTGGACCTGAGCCTGGAGCTAGGGTTCAGCAGGACAGTAGGACACTTCAGGAACTAAAACAGCCTTTAAATCAAATAGGTAGGCCGTTCCTGAAGGTAGTATCCTATAGTATCCATTTCTGAAAGTCCATTTCCTGGTTTTTTCCAAACTCTTGGGAGCTTCTGGAAAAAAAATGTCTTGACCATAGATGCTTTTTAGTTGGGGAAATCCTATAGGGATGTAACGAAAATTCGGCCACGAATCGGCTGTTCTGCCGCATATTCGGTAGGCCGAATAGTTGTGTCCGAATATTGCTACCTATTCAGCTGAATAATTTCAGAACAAAGAGAAAAAAGAAATTTTAACATGTATTTTTAAATGCTTTTACAAATAATATTGCTTTACTTCAATACGTTAATTTCATGTTATAAAATAACATGAGTCATTGAACTTTCAAGCTGGATGAAACATAATCTAACGTATTGAATAATAAAACAGAAAGGCAGACTTTTCTATTGGGTGACATTACTTGGCTTGGTATTCTACATTCTTGATGGGGTGGGGGTATAGGAAAGAATCTTTTCAGATCCTCATTTACAGACATCATCTACAGACTGTCAAACCCAGAGCATGATGGGATTATGCATAGTTACCAGATGAATCCCATTGACCATACCCTATTGATTCAATTATGAATATCTCCAAATATAATTAGGCTGCTGTGAGCGTTTAACCCTTTGAGGCGCAACCCTTTCCCCATGCTGAAAAAAGGGAAGCCGTTGCCATCGCTCGACTGAACGACCAGCAAGAGGGTGGACGATCGAAACGTTCATCGCGTGCTACAGATCGAGAGACCCCCTTCCGGGCACAGCCAGCTGTCGTCAAAATAAGGGTCTCTGGATCAGTGGCACGCGATGAACGTTTCGATCGTCCGCCCTCTTGCCGGTCGTTAAGTCGATCGATGGCAACGGCTGCCCTTTTTTCAGCATTGGGCCATCTGTCCAGCTGTTCTCGCTTTCTTCCATTCTTCAGCAGAGGTCAGTGCTGTTAAAAATAATCTTTTGACGGGAAATGACGTGCTTAAAAAGTAAAGGATTCTCGTGGAGCTCTGTGACCCGCAACTCTTTTTATAGAAATCCAATCGATTCTTCGTGACTGGCAACAGTCAAAACGTCCGAGTTGGGTGTTCCCAGAGCGGGAACACTGCGCGTTAAAGGGTTAATGGAATATCTGTTAAATGGATATCCCACTGAATGGAATAAATTCTCAGTAGGCGAAATCGATGTCCCTTTTCAATGCGGTCCCTGATCCCGCTTATCCGAATGTTTGTTCGTTCTATTCCCATGGAGCGGGCCAGAGTGCACCGTCCATGCCATACCAGGGACGTAGGCCGGGAGAGGTGAGCATAGGCCTCTGCCCTTCCTTCGAAATTTGGAAGAGAGCAAAAGGATAAAATAAAAAACACTCGACAGAAAAATAGATTTTTAAAAGATGAAATACTTAACATTTTGTTCAATAATATATAAAAATGCAGTTATTGTCAGTGTACGTTTTGGGTGAAAAAGAGTCACCCTTCTTCGGCTTCGAAAAGCAGTTCACACACCCTAATAGCAGTAGAGCGAGCACTGAAACCGTAAACGGAGGCAAAATGGGCGGGGAATTTTGCGGGCTAACCCATAAAAATGCCCCGACGGACGATACGTTTTTATACGTATTATCAGAGCCTCATTATCACACGGGGCAATAGCCCGGGGCCCCGGAAAAATAAGGCCCCCAAATCTCTCAATTTCCTTTGTAATATCTTTAGCATAATTTTTAACAATAGATGGACTCAAGAGATTTATTTTCTGTTCTTCTAATTCAAGGGTCTTTAAGACTCATGGGTGAATAAACAAGAAGTGAGGAGTTTTTGAAAACGTAGGGTATGGCCCTATTTAGGTTCATCACAAAATATGCATTCGTTAACATTTTTTATTTCGTGATGAAGGAAAGAAAATTTCGAACTTTTTGGTGGATCCAGAAATTTTTTTGGAGTGAGAAACTTTGCTCCCGTGCCACGTAATTGCCGTTTGTGTTATTAGCACCCATTTGCTTATAACACAAACGGACTCAAAAAATATTAAAATCACTTTTAAGTACAGAGTCTTGTTCTAAATAAGTATCAATAAATAGGTGATTTTTAATTCAATTTTAGTATTCTTTTAAAATGTTTTATTTTTAGGTCGGGAAAATGCAACAGCCAACAAAAATAAATTAAAATGCTTGTGATTGTATAGGGGCCCCGACCACCTATGATCAGGCTCTGCGTATTATTTTTCAAAGTTTTAATACCGAGGATCTGTACATTTTTATAAGTGTTATTTTATAAAACTTTTATTGTCTTTTGAAACATCTTTTCGGCTTGCTTTTGCCTCTGTTTATATTTTGAGGGCACCCTTGATTTTGCAGGAAAGACAAAATTTCCGCTTACCCATTTTTAGGAGTCCTTTTCCAGGGTTCATCCGAAAGTGAAGGCGAGGCAACGCGATCCGGTGCGGGTGTACACGCACAGGGCCTCTAGCAGGATGGAAGAGCTCCTCCTCCTGTTAAAATAAAGGTATAAATAAATAAATGGAGTTTGCAATTTATACACAAAATTTATAAAGATAGACGTTGCGTTTCTTCCACGGTTGGTTCCGGGTTCTGTTCTTACTGGACTGTTGCCACTGCGCCCAAGAGAAAAGCAACATTCCTAGTTATACTGCAGACTATGGCAGCTAAGTGCCCCTTACTGTACCCCCTTTTGTTTTATAAAAGAATAAGCTTTTCGCGAAAACTGGGACTACAAGCTAGTGAAAGCCCCCCCCCCCCTCCAATGTCCGCTACCGAAGTGGTCTCTGCTCCAAACTGTGGTATTCGATACAGGTGCGAAATTGTTTCTCCTATTTAACGGAAATCGCAAGAGGGGGAAGAGATTAAATTCATTTTTCCTCTGCTCACATACCACGTGACCTCGGACGGTACACGTTGCGCGTTGCGGAGTTATTTTCTCCGACAGCGACGGGACAAAGAAAGGGGCGAATTCAAGAGGGAGGGGGCCACCGCCCCCCCCCGTCTCGAGAAAAAAGATATTTATGTATAAGATCCTATTTTACTCGGATCTTCCGACGTTAGATAGAGGTTCGAATGGGTTGAGGTGGTCACCCACGCAGTGTCTTAGCACAGTGGTGTTTAGGGGTCATATCCTCCCCCCCCCCTCTCTCTTTCTCTCCGAAATGAGAGAGACACGGACACGGAAAAAGGCAGGGATGCAGAACAGGTCCGATTCGGCGATCTAGGATCGGGGCAATCATGGGCGCCGGCAGAATATTTCCCAGGGGGTGGGGGCAAAGACTACTTTAACGTGTGGTTACCATGTTGGAAAGAGCAAAAAAGCAAGGGAAAACACTGCATACAAAATCCAGGAGGGGGCATTGCCCCCACCCCCTTGCCCTATGCTGCCGGCGCCCATGGGGACATTTTGAGTTATCTGGCGCCAAATTTTGCAGAAAAATAGGCAACTGATTCCGATTTCAACAATTCACATAATTCTCCTAGCTTTTCTTTACCTTTCTCCTTTTTTTCCCCCCCGCCCCTAATGCGTAAACTGGTGTACCAGAAATAGTTTATCTAGTAACTAGTAAAACTGCTTGAAAATTAGCAGTGAGTGTGTTCGTGAATCTGTTGGCTCTGTTATTGGAATCACGTTTATAAAGGAACCATGAAATCTCATAATCTCTTTCACGCAGGGCGCGAAATGAGCGGTCGTTAGTCGTATTTTGCAACTGTCATTTTTGTTTTGACGACCGAGATTAAAGAACCAGTCGTCATTTTTGACGCCTAACATTTTGCCCGAGACAGACGACTAAAAAGTGACTATTTCGGCATCGGCCGACTCCGGAGACTTTTTAAACAAAAATACCGCGAAAAACGAATATTTTACGAATTCTGGGGACTTTTTTACTGTCTAGACGACTATTTTTCAAAATGTGCTGAAAAAATGTAAATTCCCGCGAAAAAAACTTTAGCTTTCGTAAGCACCGCTCCGTGGCAGAAAGAGAACGATCCTCTGCAGACAGTCTTCTGTGGTTGAAAAACGCACGGAAGAACACTTTCTTGTCTTCCGCAGATGTGTCATCATTTAAATCGCACCTTTTTTAATGTAAACAAATAGAGGAACTTAAAGAAATTTAGCCATCATTTTTTAACTCCATGTGTATTAATGAAGTGGATCGGAGGAAGAAGCGAGCTCGCGTTTGCCATATTGGATTCTTTCTGCAAATGAGTGTTTTAGCGGTAGCTCGGCTCGTATGGCACGGCGGTGTGGGAAGATGCGATGATAATACTTGATATCAATATCGATGAACGCACGAGATTCTTTTAAATAAGGCAGTGTAAAAGTTAATTGGATTAGTAGTTAATATTCATTAATTCAATATAATTATTTATCGCAGGAGAGTACAGGTTTATGGTCCGGACGCCATCTTGGATTTTATTGGCCGCGGCGCGTTAGAGCGTCGCAATAACGGCTGGTTAAGTGCAGCAGTTCGTGACTGAAAACAATACAGGGATTGACTGCAATTAATTAATGCAATTTCGTGAAAAAACGAAAGAAGATTTATTTATTTGTGTGTGTGCGTGGGGGGGGGGTGACACTGGATTTGGGGAAAATCTAAATTTCGGACTTCCGGCCTAAATTACGATAATTCAAATAAAAATATTATTCGAATAAAAATGTTATTTGATGGTTTAAACTTAATAAAATTTATCTTTTTAAAAAAAATTCCTTTATGAGATAATGTAAATTTAAAAAAACATAAATTGAATTAGTTATTTGAAAAAAACCTTTTTATTTAAATATAAAAATTTTAATAATTAAGATAAAGTTCAGTTTGTAATAAAATATGTTTTAAGTAATTTAATTAAAAATAATTTTTAGTAAGATAAAATAGCTATGTAAAATAATAAATCCTTCTTGGTGGCATTGAAAGCCTTCATAGACCCCCTCCCAACTTCAGTTCAACCCACTGAAAATAAATACAAATACACATTTCCACAATTTAAACATGTACTACCTGTTTGCTTACAGTGGTGGTTGATCAGGTGACATTTTGAAGCTAGTACACGTATGCTGCATAAGTTTATCTACCATAGGCATTGTAGTTATATAGCAACAATTTATAAAATACTTCTAAACTAAAACTAAGGACCATGTTCTTGTAAAACGTATCGTAATATTTTATTCTGGATGCATAGGTGGAAAGCCATGAAAATTGATTTTATATTTACTTACTATTTATTACTATCTTAATTTTAATAGTCCTGATCTTCTTTATTATTACTGTACATAATCATTAAGCCTACCTGTTTATAGTTTATGCATATAAACAAAATAAAGGTTTTCGAAACTGCACCTGAACGAGACAGTTTGGCAATCAGGAAAAAAAAGTTAGGTGCCATTGACGCCTAGATTTTTGCACTCAATTTCTCACCCTGATTGAAACTCATATCATAAAATTAAGGGTGCATCAAGAATAACTTGTAAAAGGTGTAAACGCATTGGGCACTGGGCTAGCAAATGTGAAAGTGGGAAAAAAAAATCATTTTAAACATAAGTCTAATACCCTGGGATTCTTATATACTCTGGATGATTCGCCAATAGGGTTACCGGGCGAAATACAGCAACCCTACTCGCCTGAAGCTCTCACGACACTATCCAACAACGAAAAGCAAATTTTTTTGGTGTATTAAGGTAGATACTAAAAATTATATACGTTACTTCAGTTATCATCGACCCACGTTTGCAATTGCAAGGAAAGATCAGGAAACCCTCCTATTTCCAGTCCACGAAATAAATGTAAAGGAAGAATAAAAGAAAAAGAATAAGGGGTGAGAGATAAAATGGCATAGTCAATTAATATCGTTTTAATTAGGGGGTTTCGGGTGTCCCCCCCTGACGTGTCTCAAAGACCCGAGGATTTTTAAATATTATTATTTAGTGTAAATTTTTTTAAAAATCAGACCTGTTTAAAACGCGTATTCCAGTGAAATGATGAGCCCACTTTTCTTTTCTCGTATAATATTGAATTTTACTACGGTATTATTGCTCATAATGTGCTTCGGCTATAACGCACTCCTTTTTTTTTGGTCCCATGACAGGACGCCATAACCAGTGTCTATTCTATTTTCTTCCGCAATGTTTAATGAAAAGGACAAAAACATCACAATTACGCTTAAAGAATTCTAGTCAGTGGCCGCACTTGATATTCTCAAACGATCGTAAACCAGGAGCCCTACCACGATAGTCTCGGGAAATAATTGGTAGCGGATAAATCAACTTTCTCGCACATATGACGTCACATTTCGACAGAGCACTTAAAAGTGCCACCACGATAATGTCGTAATGTTTACGATACCGTAAATACTGTCGAGAAATCCGCTGTTGTTTTACGACACCATCAACAAGTGTGAGAACCGTTTCCCGCTATCAACTATCTTCATCTCGGATTGCAGCTCGTGGTATTTTTGTTTTGTTGGATCGTTTTAACTTTTAGAAAAATGTCACGATTATTGGTTTGAGCGCTTGCACAACAAGACGATGCAAGAAGGGTTCCTAGGAATCGAATTTCGATTCCTAGATGTAAATCATTTGATTGAAGCGAGGAAGATTTCATTAGAAATTTCCGCTTAAACAAACAATCCGCACTTCCGCTGATTGAAGAACTTAAGCCTTTTCTCGAGGCTAAAACAACAAGAAAGACAGCCCTCAACACAGAAATAAAATTTTGAAATGATGAAGTTAAATTTTTTATTATCACTTTTTAAATGTATGGTTATTCACTTAGTTTCCATTTATTAAACATGCACTGTTAAGGAAAATATGCTTAAATTACTAATTCAAAGCAACACTTATTATCATTACACAGTTCATTTTATATGCCATGAAAAAGAAAAAAATGTTATATCACCTTTAACAAATGAATGTCTCCATAGAAGATACTTAAGGATGAATCATTTTTATACTATCACTGAGCTAGCAAACCTTCTTTTATATCATCTTTCTTCTTTAAATAGTTACAAATAACAGCATCTGTGTTTCAAGGTGTAACATCCTAAAATTTTGTCTGTCAAATTGTATGTCATTAATATTCCATCTTTGGGCTGTATATTGTTCAGAAATGGGTTTCAAAGTATAATTGTTTTGGTGTATTTTTTTAACATGCATTTCACGCGCCGATCCACGCGCTCACGTGGATCGGATATCGGAAAGAATGCTCCACTTTGATTGGTTGATTTCTGTCGATTACGATACTCCCAGAACAGTCGAAAAAATTCTCGCTTCCTTTAGACGTGACCATGGTGGTAGGGCAAAACTGGGGGTCGCGGTTATTTATCCGATGATTTCATTATCCGATAGCGGGAACTATCCGCTACCGATTATTTCCCGAGACTATCGTTGTAGGGCTCCAGGTCCGGACTGGCCAGGTCGGTGGGTCGGCGATTGCCGAAGGGCCCCCGACAAAAGAGGGGCCCAGCGAGGTCCCCGAAATTCCTCCAATAAGCTCCCCTAAAGGAGTCAGTCCGGGCCTGGATCGTACTGTGGTACCTCCGGAAGCTGGGCATTTGCGATTCCAAGAAAATTTCCAGAGGTAATAACTTACAAAGGTATAAATGTAAATGTTACGAGTCAGTTCCGTTCCTCAGAAAACTCTGTTCAACTTAGCATTCGTATATACCAGCTAGAAATACAAAATAGAGTTAATAAAAATTCATTTATTTACCTTCAAGCCCAGCAACCGAATTATATCCAGTGTTTTGGAGCGCAGCGTGACCCGAGAGAATTTCAAATGTTCTTAAGCGTTTTGTCCTTATCTGGAGGTTTCACGGACGACAACAAAACTGTAGAACTAATCGCGCCCGTTTTTTTTTTTTTTCCCCTTCTTTTTCTTTAAAAAGATGAAAATTAAAGTCTGTAAGAGTCTGTGATTTTTTTGACAAGTACATCACACTTTTATAAGCACTCACAACTTCAAGGGCCTTTATTTTCATTTAGCATTTAAAATGCAGAATAGAACAAAATATCATAATCAAACAAGAGAGTTGAGAGAGATTTCAAGCTGGACGTAGACAGACGATCGCACAAAGAAATAATCCTCGACCAATGAAAGAGGACGACACAAGTGACTAAATTTCAACGGGGTGTTTCAAGGAATTGCATTGGTTGTCGCTGTCAGTGGAGAAGTGCTACCTTCGGATTAATCTTTTTTTTTTTTTTTTTTTTTTTCAGCCAAGTTCCCCCGATGGATGTCGTCCCAAGTCACGTGACAGAAATACAGCTGGCATCCCATTTCTGGAATAAATCAATTACGTCAGAGACACACACAAAAGATAGCCATTATTTACACTCACATTAAACTTAGGATTCGTGAAATATTAAAGAAAACTGTTATTAGAATTAGGCAGACAAAATTTTACACAGTTGTGATTTTTCTCACGTGCAGAAATAGGCCCAAAGATTGAGATTTTGGACCTGCATATAAGGGCACAAAATACGAGTCAGTTATGTACAGGGGGAACAAAATTTTGAAACAGTCCTGGACACAAAAATGTTATAATCAAGCCCGCTGTATAAGTATCATTTAATGCTGCCATTTTTGGGACAGGCTGGTTTAACGATAGGAGGGGTAAAATGCCAGGACCTTCCCCCCCCCCCTTCCCCCGTAGCCCGCGCCTTGGGCGGTTGTCTAGCGTGAGCAGGTCGCAATTGATTGTCAAATATTTTTTCTAAATTATGTAATACTAAATTACATAATTTAGAAAAAAATATTTACGGTGTTTACTCACATAATAGTCGCAGTTTTTTTAGCTCATTTTTCACTGTGAAGGCCTCGGTGAGACTATTATGCGGGAAAATCTATTACTCAATAATGCACACTTTAGTGTTAAAACATTACTGACATAAAAATAAAAAAAATGCAGTCAACTCCTGTTATAGTGAACCTCTAGCGATCATCCAATTTGGTCCACTGTATCCGAAGTTCACTAAAACCGGAGTGTCCCCATGGTGAACGGAGAAACTGTATGTGAATCGGGACTAAGGTTTGCTTTCTCCATAGCCGAGAGTTCACTGTATCCGGATTCGCTCTATCCACAGTTGACTGTACATTGTAATAAAATTAGTATATGAAATGTTTCCAGATTATGTGCTGTTTATTAATGAGTCCTTTCGCCAGCTGCATACCAAATAAAGGCACTTTTTCTTCCTATGGTGATATTTCTATAGACGTGAAGTTTACAAATAATTTTTGTGAAAATTTTGAGAAAAAAGTCTGATAACAGAATAGTAGATAAATCGGTCTCACACAAGGTGTCAGTAGTGCTTCAGTTCTCGAAAGAGGAGTATATTACAGAGGTTAATTTTCTATTTTCCAGGAGGAAGTGAAATCTAAATGCGAGACTGCGACGTTTATGCAAGAAAAATAGTTTTGACTGATTTTTTCCTTCAGAGCGGTGGTGCGGCGACTATTTTGCGAGGGTGACTTCTACCAGGGCCCTCTGGATGACAATCGCTTGTCATCTAGAGGGCCCTGCTTCTACGCTAGTCAACACGGTCGTTCTGTACTATTCAATTAATCTATCACTAGCTGCGTACCCGCTCTTCGCATCTGAAGAAGCGAATATGTTCCTAAAATACGATCGTGATTACCTGTGACAAAATAGAATTAAAAAAAAAAAGTTTTAGGTGATCTCTTCTGTCCCTTCTGCGGTGCCGCACAGCCAGCTGTGTCCAAAATATTCTTCAGCCTTGTGGCACGAGATGGGCGATTCGATCGACCGCCATATTGCTGGCCATTAACCCTTTGAGGCGCAACCCTTTCCCAATGCTGAAAAAAGGGCAGCCGTTGCCATCGCTCGACTTAACGACCCGCAAGAGGGCGGACGATCGAAACGTTCATCGCGTGCCACATATCTAGAGACCCCTTTTTTGACGACAGCTGTCTGTGCCAGGCACACTCAGCAATTCTGTATTGCTGGGTCTTGAGGGACCGTTTGCGATAACCCTCGTACATTTCCACTGAATTTTTTGCCTGTGGGAGAAACACAGTATTTGTGAAAAGTTCTGAGTGGGCGGACTTTTAATAGGACATTACTGTGCAAGATTGTGCTTGTGAATTTTGTACAGCCGATGGTTCGACGAAGTTCTAGAAGCCATCAAGTTCGTTTTACGTCCTGACAAGTGGACCCTGCAAGACACCTACTGGACTTCAGAACGACGAACCTCGGAAATTAGCAGAGTGTTTTGTAACAGTACTGTTTGTTTAAGCGTGATCGTCATTGTAAATACTTTCTCTCTTCGACACCCCAGCAGTTACCCAGAGAGGTGTTGCGCCATCTATTTGCAACAATGGCGTTATCCCACTTTCTAAGAGAAGTGTCTCCTGCTAAAGATTTAACTTGGTTGATACTAAAGAGGTCTCCGCCGACGGCGAAGAACGCTGATAATTTTACACCGCAGCGTACAATCGGCTTCAAAACTTTTTTAAAAAATTATGCCTAAACTTCCAACTGCTTATTTTTTTCTGGATATTTATTGACGCTAGTTACTTGTAAAGATAAAAGTTAATTTTTTTGAGTCAACGGCGTAATTGGATTGCTTTAAAAACTGTTTAAACATTGCATTATCCCTTTAACGCGCGGTGTCCTCGCCGTGAGGACACCCAACTCGGACGTTTTGACTGTTGCCAGTCACGAAGAATAGATTGGATTTCTATAAAAAGAGGGGTGCGTGACACAGCTCCACGAGAATCCTTTGCATTTTAGCACGTTCATTTCCCGTAAAAAAAGGGTCACGATTCTTTTGAACAGCACTGACATCGGCTGAAAAATGGAAGAACGCGAAAACAGCTGGATAGATTCCCCAATGCTGAAAGAAGGGCAGTCGTTACCATCGCTCGACCTAACGACCCGCAAGAGGGCGGACGATCGAAACGTTCATCGCGTGCCACAGATCTATAGAGACCCCTTTTTTGACGACAGCTGTCTGTGCCGCACAGCCAGCTGTCGTCAAAAAAGGATCTCTCGAACTGTGGCACGCGATGAACGTTTCGATCGTCCGCCCTCTTGCGGGTCGTTAGGTCGAGCGATGGTAACGGCTGCCCTTAATTCAGCATTGAGAAAGGGTGGCGCCTCAAAGGGTTAAATGACTGACCCTGGAGCGTAATGTATTGGATATTTTTCTTTCGGCTCCCCCGTAAAAGAACTATAAATGCTACATACATCCTTTCCAATAAGGTACATGGCACCGTACATAGAAAAAATCTACATCATCGGTGTATATTGATGGCAGTTAGAGCACGGACCTGTGGACAGAAGAATGGGCAGAAAAATCGAAATCATGCCCGAAAGACGAAACTATATAAAGCCCTTTTTTCGAAAGGTATTCCTCTTATACAAATTAACGATATCGCACGAACATGAAGAACGAGGATTTATTCTTTTAAGGGTTAGCAGTCAAAAATGAATGTTCCACAGGCTAAACAATCAATGTTTGCAATTTCGTTCCATATAAATCGGCTTATACGTCGGCAACCCTTAAAAATTACTCCGTCCAAAACACAACCTCCCCTTCTAGGCGGATAGCCCTTGCTTGTGTAGCTTTGTCTTAACGCAACATAACACGCCAAATGAGTTGTTGATTCGAGCGCGAGTCACGGATTTTCAAAATTCCCATTAAAATCGTCATACCTTAATAGTATCACATTCGGTATATTTTTGATTTCCCCGCCAAATAATGAAAATATTCCCAAGCTAGGGTTCATTTCCGAAAATCAAATTTTCGCACGCCAATATGGGCGACTTTTGAGGGAGCACACAATCGTCGTTCGATCGTTAGTTAATTCTATAGAGTAGGATATTATTGTGCTATAAATAGATGCCTGTCTCTAAACTGCCACTGAACCTGATGCATCGGAATTATTTTGAGTGCTCCTGTAGAAGAACTGTTAATGATGCAGACACTCTTTTCGATAAAGAGCTTTATCTTGTCATCTTCAATAACACGTATCCATTTTGTTTCATTTGCAGCAGCGGAATATCTCAAGTACGCTTTAAAGAAGACGGCCCATAGAGCATAATGTATTGGAAATCTTTTGAGCTTTCCTGTAGAAGATTTATAAATGCTATATACACCCTTTTCAATAGGGTACAGGGTATACCTAGGAGGAACAGCATATATCGATTTCGTAGTAATCGATGCCTACTGACGCGAGTTTAACCCTTTAACGCGCAGTGATCCCGCTCTGGGAACACCAAACTCTGTCGTTTTGACTGTTGCCAGTCACGAAGACTAGATTTGATTTCTATAAAAATAGTTGCCGGTGACGCAGCTCCACGAGAATCCTTTACTTTTTAGCACGTCCTTTCCCGTAAAAAAATTGTCGCGATTATTTTTAACAGCACAGACATCTGCTGAAAAATGGAAGAATTCGAGAACAGCTGGATAGATTGCCCAATGCTGAAAAAAGGACAGCCGTTGCCATCGCTCGACTTAACGACCAGCAAGATGGCGGACGGTCGAAACGTTCATCGCGTGCCATAGATCTAGAGACCCTTTTTTGACGCTGTGCCGCACAGCCAGCTGCGTCAAAAAAGGGTCTCTAGATCTATGGCACGCGATGAACGTTTCGATCTTCCGCCATCTTGCTGGTCGTTAAGTCGAGCGATGGCAACGGCTGTCCTTTTTTCAGCATTGGGAAAGGGCTGCGCCTCAAAGGGTTAAGCACGGACGGACAGACAAACCGAAATCGTAAACACTCTTCAATTTCGTTGGAAAGTGTTAAAAGAAAAAGTGGAGAAGACGCAGGCAAAGATTATTTTTTAACATTTGCAGGAACTTCTGACGTCAGTCGAACTCGATCTTTGTCATCAAAATCATGTTACGCTTATGTCAGCTAATTATCAGGTTTGAGAAAACTTTCAGAATGAAAATTTCCATAAGTTTGCATATATTCAAGATCCACTTAACACCAGTGCCCCGTCTGAATTTACAGAGAATCTTATCGAATCTAAATTATAATCGAAGCTGTCGATAACGGTTCCGGGATCGACTCATCGCTATCGGTGCATCTGCCATCTGCAGCCACATTTTGATAGAAACGACATTTTTATGTCTAACTAAAAGCCAAAACGTTTTGTACAGTTCGAAAGATCTCTAAAAAATTAACCTTTTTACTTCCTTGTACGGATGTGATCCCGAAAAATTTCGGGGGTCAGATTTCGACGAAAAAAACCGATTTTGACTACCTCTCAATTTAATTTTAAGAATTTTTTAGATGCATCTCATCGTAAGCTAGCATGCACCATCATGTAAAGGCGTCTGCAACTCATTTTGACCAATGGCGAGTCTATTTTGACCAGTTTTTCCATGGCGTTTGCACGTACGTACGTATGTATGTATGTATGTATGTATGTATGTAACTCGCATATCTCAAAAATTATTGGTCGTAGAATGTTGAAACTTTATATTTAGGATAGTGCTAGCATCTAGTTGTGCACCTCCTCTTGTGGTTCCAATCCACTGGATAGTTTATCTACAGGACCGCCCAAACAATTCGAAATACATTATGGTCTATGGGCCAAAATTAATCAAACTCGCATATCTCAAATATCGCCCAATTCAGTGTCGGAAGCAAATCTTTCAAATTGAACCCAGCTTGACGATATCGAAATATTTGGATAGGAGCCTTAGTATTATATACTGCAGTATTTCATCTCTTTCAAACAGTTTCGATGAAGAGCGCCGAAAATATTTCTGATTGAATAGGAAGTCATGTGTGTTTCAAGGAAGTCATGTGTCTTTCAAGGACACATGACAAGTCGTTTCTTGTTGTCCACATCAGGTTTTTTTTATCTTACTAGTCATAATTTTACATAGGGTAGGGTGCAAAGGTAAATTTTTTGTTGAAAAAGAGCGCCGCGACTCGAAAAAGTTTGGGAACCACTGACGTATGTTATATATGAGATAAAAAATGTTGTCATTTATTTCCGAGAAGTACAGTTGTACAAGAGCATTATACATGAGGAAATGCAGTCATTAAATTTGGTATTTTTTGAGTATGTATCGGTTAACTAGAATGCAAGGTAGGGAGGGACTATAGAAGAGCACTGGAGTGGTCAGATTCTCACTAAATATCGCTTAGCTGGGTTCAGTTTTGGTAACTCATTTTTAGTGCCAAATTTTGGAATATTTCGCCAAAAGTCTACATTTGGCTTGATTTTATTAATGAAAACTCTAATATTTGTTTTGTAAACAATTTGACTTTGTAACAATGTGAATGAACATGCTACACCAGGGTTCAAGATAATTTCAGCATTTTGAATAGACTCTCCAAAGCAGGAGCCCCGAGAAATTCAATGAAGACTTCTTCCACAGTTTAATGAGTTTTGTCTGTTACCTTCATTGGACGTAAAAACTAAAACTGAGGGACTGTAATCCTGTAATCGTCTGCTCACGCGCTTAGGATTGTAGGAAACTTGATTAGATTACGGCTATACTAAGATGATTTAATCATAATCTAGGAATTTAATTATCTGGATTACGATAACACAGAGATTTATGTTTTCAGATAACGATTTCATTCGCTTATTTGTAAATTAAGTTCCAAGATGATGACAAGATTACGATTACGATTACACGAAGTACTAAAAAGTCTCCTCGTCAAAATTAACACATTCGCCAGTTGTAAACAAACACGTCTCCTAGGCGACGAAACTAAATAAACTGAAGTTGTTCGTAAAGTCAAAAGAAACTGTTAACCACTGACAGCACTAAACACACGCATTCCAGTTTTCTTACGAAAACTCG
>JAWZYV010018515.1:0-28467 GCA_038373885.1 Cheiracanthium punctorium
TTTACTTTATTTTTCTAAACATTTGCCTGAAAATACAACATTTCCAAATTACACTTACAGAATATGTGTTATACTTGTAACTAAATGAGCTGGATGCCAAAAGGTAGCTAAAGGTAACTTTCGATTCAATTAATTCATTTTAATTTTTCATTTATTTTAATTTTAATTAATTCATAATATAATTCATTTTAATTTTTAAGACCCCTTGCCTTTAGGGAAAAAAATTGATACTTAACAATTAACCATGGCAATTTGCCATAACACCTACAAACCCTTGCAGGAGAGCTGCTAGTCACAGACCGTCCCGATCTGAACTGAAAAACAAGAAGAAGTGAGGAGATACGAAACTTCCCGAGCTTATATACTAAGCTACATACCTAGCAGCCAATCAAAACGCGACACGCAAAATGCGTCAAAAGATTTGCATATGTTGACGGACATTTAATTCTAGCTCAAGCAAAATTTGCATACGCAAAATATCGTAATCGTTCGCAAGTGCGAACGAGCAAAAAAAACTACTGAATGCCAAATTACAGGCAAACGAGGAACACCTCAACTTTGAGTTTTACGCGACACATCCAGTCATTTTGTAAACAATACCATGCAAGTACGCATTTAGGGAGAGAGGAAGAAAACGGGATGTTTCCAGGTTATACAATTAAAATTAAGCTGAGTATTTTGAGTTATATTTTAAAACTAAAGCTATTATACTTTTTAAGTAGTTTTAGGAGAAGGGAAAAGTTTAATTTTTACGAAAACGGAACTATTTTTAAAATGCTTATGAAATTTAATAATTACGATTTAATATTTAGTTTAAGCAGAGTTAAGTCTATTTTAAAAGACACATTTAAAATACATGAAACATCCAACAGAGAGGAGGGTAAACAAAAGAGGAGTGAAGGATCGCTGGGGCCCCGGGATTGCGACACCCGTGAAAACCTAAAGAAGGTCTTCCCCCTGAGGGAGCCCAAAGTTTTTAATCTTCATTATTTTTTTAAGCTTGTCTATTGCTTGATACTTCTACAAGCAGGTCTCCAGATCTTAATTTTTTGACATTTTTCACTTCTCCTACATGGTCCGTGATACATTTGTGTATTAAAAAGGGCGATGTCTTGTTAGTGTTTCCCTTCAACATAGTGGATTTTAAAGAATCGGGCATTCATGTTTATAAATTGTGCATCCGTGTTTTCAGAGGTAGATGACAGCGGAGCATTGACATTTGACGAAGAAAGTTTCGAATCCATGTTGGGGTATTTAAGATTCGAACCCGGCCGCACCACCCACCACGGAGCCCAACAAGGGGGTGTGCTTTTGCACACCAGTGCTAGCCAGGTCTATACGCGCACAGTACATCCCTTAAGTAGCAGCCGAGGCCGAAGCAATGTGTTGGAGAAAATCCCTCAATTACCAGGATCCCCATTTCCGGGGACACGGGTCTCCACGCACGGCAAACCACCGTGGGTAGTTTTCCGGCAATAGAAGCTGACGGCACAGAGCGACCTAAACGGGGTCCCTCACCTCCAAAGAGGAAACTACGCCGAGGGGGAAAGTGAAGGATATAGCTAAGGAGAGGGGAGGGTAGAGGAAAGAGAAGCGAAGGACTGCTGGGGCCCTGGGATTGCGACACCCGTGAAAACCTGAAGAAGGTCTTCCCCCTGAGGGGTTTTCTAAATGGGTTTTTGGTTCGAAAAGCGCATAAAAACATTCTTTACCTTTTTAAAAACATTTTTGAAATTGGAAGTGCATGTCAAAACCAAACGGTTTGGGAATTAGCTATTGGGTCACATTAAGGCTGGACACCCTGTATAATAATCTTTCATTTTCCTTTGACAAACTTTATTTTCGTCAAATATAAGTGGAGAGTAAAAATTTTACTGGCCGAATTTTTTATGATAATGATCGTGCCTTTTGGACCCAGCGTGCATGCTCGTGCAATGCAAAGTAACGCACGTGCTCACGGGTTAATGACAGAATAATTAAATGTTTCAGTTCTGCTTTGCCAAAAACAAGTTTCTAGACTTAAAGAAATAATAAAACATTACAGAAATGATTATTTGAGCAATCCTGTTGCAGTGATTTGTCCATTCATTAAATGTAAACGTCTACTTAAAACTAAAGGTTCATTGTCTGTTCACCTCTCAAGACATCATAGAACATGAAGAAAATCGGCAAATTTGTATTCTTTATCAATTTTATCTACATCAAATGCAATTGATGATGACGAAACAAAAGAAACGAGCATAGAAACATAATTAGATTCTTGTGCGACTGACCACAATGCTGAAAAATATGGGAAAATGAAGCCTTATTTCACCTGAAACTTCAGTCAAAATATTTAATACCTGCTAGTACTGTTCAATTAATTGCTGGAAGAGTTCACTAATTTTCATAAAATACAGAAAGAAATTTTCTTACAAAATATTAGGGAAATCTTAATGCTGCATAATATTGGTAGCCATGTGATCAATGATGTATTTATAGAATTGAACAGTAATGAAATTTTAACAAATGTTCATAAAAATGGCCCGCTTCGCTCTTCATATAGTAGAATGATGTATTATAAGCAAGCATTGTGTTATGTTGAAGCAGCTGAAGTTGAACTAGGATTAAACGACAAAAATATTTCTTGTAGCTATTTTTTATGTTCCCTTATTAGAAACCATTAAATCCATACTTGCTGACAATTCAGTTCTTAACTTCTGCAAGACTGCACACAAATTTAATGAGACTGAAATACTTTCAGATTATGTGGATGGTAATACATTTAAAGAAAATCTGTTATTTAAAATATGCCCCTCATTTCTACATATAGTTCTTTATCAAGATGCATTTGAAGTAGCAAATCCTTTAGGATCCTCAAAAGCAAAATATAAAGTCGTTGCATTTTATTTAATATTAGGAAATTCACCACCATATTCTAGATTAAAAATTGAGCCAATGAAATTAGTACTTCTATGTTTTGAGAAAGTTTTTAAGTTTTTTTTTTGTTTTTTTTTTTTGTATGCATAGAGTTACTGCCAGATTGGTGCATGACTTAAAGGCTTTAGAAGTAGGTGTTAATGTTAATGAGACAAGTTACAGAGGGACTTTATTGTATATTTTAGGTGATAACTTGGGCAGTCACATGCTGGGTGGTTTTAGTGAAAACTTCAGCACTGGAAAATATTTTTGTCGATATTGTTTAATATCCAGAGAAAATTAGGATAATTCCATAGAAAACAATGCTCCCAGTAGAACTGTTAGAAATTACACACAGGATGTAAATTATTTAAGACAGAATAACTGCACCGACAGGCATTGATATAAAGGACAATTCTCCTTTCAATGAATTAGAATTTTTTCATGTATGTAAACCAGGTTTACCCCCTTGTATTGCTCATGTCTTATTTGAAGGTGTGGTTCAGTATGATGTACCATTAATGTTGAACCATATCGTAAATTTTGAAAAATGGATTTCTATTGAAGCATTAAATAAAAAAATACAGTCTTTTGAATACATAGGAAGTGATGCATTAGACAAACCACCCATTATTAATTTATCAAAAGAGCGACTGTCAAGGCACGCTGTACAAAATTTGTGCATTTTGCGCAATTTGCCGTTAATTATTTTTGAACATATTCAACCTTCAAGTGAAGTTTGGTTTTCTCTTTTGCTATTACAAGAGATAGTTGAAATCATATGTGCTCCAAAAATAACATTAAGTCAGTCTGCTTATCTAGATGACATTATAATTGAATACTTGGCCTTGCGTAAAAGGTTATTCCCTGGAATAAAAACTGAGACCTAAGCATCATTATATGACACATTATTCATCTTTAATACAAGAATTCGGTCCACTGATTAATTTATGGACATTAAGATGCGAAAGCAAACACAGTTATTTCAAAAGATGTGTTAAATACTGCAAAAAATTTCAAAAATGTCTAGTCTTTTTTAAGTGAAAAACACCAACTATTACAGGCATATTCATCTTAAAGGAAGTTTATGTGAAACCGATTTGATCGCCGAATAAGGGGTGCACTACCCGTCCAAAATCGGTGAAGGAACTTCTATGTCTATTCCAAGCTGAGTGGAAGACATTACCACTAGCTGTAGTATTAGGTTGTAACGAAAGTTTCCCGCCACCGCAAATATGATCTGCACAAATAGTTCGCGTTGGCGTGTTTTGCTCATATCTTTCCACACTCTTTTTGGGATTTGGAAAAAAAGAGATTTACTTTAGAACACTGTGCAGAGAAATCTGTAAAAAATATATCTTTATCATTAAGTACAAGGTGTCTCGAATGAAACTAACCGGGTTAAAAAACATCATTTACAATCCAATTCAGTTTGCAAAAAGTCAGCTACAGAACGTCAACGAATTATGTGTACAGCTTTAGGTACTACTGTTGTATCATATGACACTGTGAAGATTTGGTACCTAAAGTTCAAGAACAAGGACTATGACGTACAAGTTCAATCGCTGGGTGCCACATGAGCTGCGTCAAGCAGATTTGACGGAAAACTTTCGTTACAACCTGATACAAAGACTTGTGGAAAGTAATGCCCCAGAGGTTTCACGCTGTAATTTCCTCTCGTGGAGGCTCTATCAACTATTGATTTTGAATAAAGTTAGTTTTATTTTTCTATCACAGGTGTCCAAATACTTATTGGTAGACAGTGTATTTGACTTTCAAAAGGAAATGTTGGCTTATTGCAGGTACTATTTTTATCATAGTAAGATTTTGTAAAATTTGATTTTATTGTTCGTATTACAAATATAAATTGATATTTAGATCTGACGTTGACATACTTCACCGATGTTGCCTAGAATTCAAAAACAGTTTCTTGAAATGACTGAAATGGATCCTTTTTGGTAAAGGAATACTTAATCTCATCTTAATAATAATGTTAATGATGTTTTCTGTGTTTTCCATCTGTATTTTTAGAATAGCGTCTGTATGTATGGCAGTATACCGGGCAAAACATATTCAAAATAACACCATTGCTATGGTCCCACTACATGGGTATGTAAATACAACTAACTATCGAATGGAATCTATCCGTTGGCTGGATTATTTCTCCCAAAAAGAAGATATCTTCATTCACGTCATATCTTCATTCTCTGAACGGAGAGAAAAAAGGTAGCAGGAATTTCCGTAGATGGTTTTTGTAGTAATACAAATACTGTTTATCAGTATTATGTAAGTTAAATCACATTTTTTTTCAATTTTAACTTAAGAAATGCTGGATAATTATTCATACCACGTTTTGTATTTTAGGGATGTTTCTACCATGGATGCGCCACGTGTTATGATAAAGATGTCAAAAATACACTTAATGGCACAACTATGGGTACATTATTTCTGAAATCCCAAGAAACTACACAGAAGATCCGTGCACTCAGTTATACTATCATAGAAATATGGGAACATGAATTTATAAAAAAAAAAAAAAAAGAAGAAGCGGAATTGAAAAGATTTTTGGAATTGCCACGAACTCAGACAGATTAAATCCTAGAGATTGCTTTTTTGGGGGATGCACGAATGCAAGTTCGTGTGTATAATGAAGGCACCGTTAAATACGTTGACTTCACCTCTCTATATCCTTGGGTAAGTATTTTAAAACTATTTTAATTGTTAGATGCGATTTTTTTTTTTTTTTGTACATATCAACATCTGTATAATTTTTTTTAGGTCAATAAATATTGCAAGTACCCCGTGGGACATCCTACCATCATCACTAAGAGTTACCAAAATATCGAAAAGCATTTCGGAATTATAAAATGCAAGGTGTTACCACCTAGAGGATTGTTTCCTACCTGTGCTGCCATACAGGTGCAAGAAAAAACTGATGTCTCTACTATGTCGTCTGTGCACTAAATCTAAGTGCCAATCAGAATGAACCTACGTGGATGAAGAAAGATGCATCATTGGCACATGGATGACTGAAGAGCTAAAATTGGCCCTTAAAAAAGGATATGAACTTGTAAAAGGTACTAACATTTTTTCAGTTTCTTTATTTCTCTTTAGAACTAAGAAAAATTATTTAGGAATCTTGATTATTTTTCCTCTTTCTTTTTATGTTTATGAAGTATATCATTTTGAGGAGACATCCCGACTCTTTATTTCGCAGTTACAAGACATATTTCTGAAAATAAAGCAAGAAGCTTCTGGATGGCACAGGAATGCACAACTGATGAAGCTAAAAAAATGTTATATTGATGAATATTTGTGAGTGTTCCTCCAGAACGGAAGTGAACGTGAAACTGTATATACAAACTTTTATTTTTAAATTTTCACCTTTTTCGAACTGTGGCATCATCGCCGGAAATCTAATTTTTTTTTTTTGTTACTTTTTGAGCGGAGAAAACATCTGTATTTCGTCATTCTATGTAAATTCGTTGTTTGGTATTGGTATGTGATGTGAGGCTTTAATTTTATGAATCAAATTTAAGTTTAATTAAATGTTAAAACCAAATCTAAAGTCTCGTTGCGTTGTGTGCCAGTCGCATTCTTTTCTTATGCTGGTGAACTCTGAGAGGATAATGAGGTAGGTAAAATTTTTATTCTCTAGAGTTAATTAAAAACAGAATATTCATCAGGGATGTGCCAGCTGAAATTAAATTTTGAAGCAATTTGTGGGAGCAAGAAAAAAGATATTTTTGGAGCAATTTGGAGCAAGAAAAAGAGATTAGTGGAGCAATTTGGAGCAAGAAAAAAGTCACTTTTTTGGAGCGTACGAATGTCAATTTTGAAATACAAAATTTATTTTTGGAGGGAAACAGAAAGTCATTAAAGAATGCCAATCAAAAAAATGAAATTAAGGAAGTTCTTAAAAACTCTTAGCTTATAACAAAAACCAGTTTTTTTTTTTTTTTTTTTTTTTACTGGGAGCGAGGGGGGGTGTTGTATTGTTTTTTGGGGGATAATGCTTTTTACAAATCAAATGCAGTAATTTTTATTTTAATTGTTTTAACCATTAATTATTTATTTTCTAATGCTTGTAATTAACTTGGAAGTTTAATAAATACCTTTTGTCAGGAGATATAATGGTCTGTGACTCTTCTTCTATAACTCAATAGCTTGTCTTTTTAAATTACTACTAATTACCCTTTTTTTGTTGGGACTTTATAAATAATGACCTTTTCTTTAAATTAATTCTGCCGTTGTTTGCCCTGTCTCCGGAGGTGTAAATTTAATTATCATGTAAATTCTGCCGATTTTCTGCTGACTATTACGTTTCCTTCTCTCTTCAATAGCCTAACTCACTTCTTGCCATAATCACTTGTTCGTGTCCGGTTTTTAATTATTTTTACTCTCTTCTAATTTAATTTTTTACTCCAAATTTTACCCAGGGTTGTCTCGGACGATTAGCTATCTCCCGCTAAAATTTTAGGAAATTTAATAACGTTTTTAATGCCTTTTTGATCAATTAAGTTTTTTTTCCCATTTCAAGATGGCCGTTCTTTCCTGCGTTTCTTCTCGGCCAAGTTTGTTTCTTTCCCGCGTGTAGTAGTCGCTGGCCGCCATTTTTTTCTTTCCTCTCTTCCTTCCCCCGACAATCGAATCTTCTCGTAGTTTCCCGGCTGAGATGGCGCGCTCTGATTGGTCCCCGGGGTCGGCGTCTCGGCGAAGCTCCTCACGCGTGGGGCAGAAAGCGTCATTCTGAGAGCTGTCGTGGTGCTGCTAGGACGTGACTGTACCGCTGTCTCCGAGCGCATTAGGGGCCTAGCTCGGCATTTTTGTTGTCACTTACAACAAGCTCGTTATGTGAAGTTTTAGCATGTAGGCCAGAGGGCCTGATAAAACGTTTGATCATCAGAACAGCAAATTTTATTTTTACAATGCCGGGTGAATAACCCATAATTTTTTTTGGGGTGGCGAGCGAGTGAACCCCCTTGATGATATTTCACTCTGTTTTTACCATTTTTTGAAGCAGTGTTTGACCCCTGCCCGGTCCACGATCGAGTCATCTTAGCCACATCGGGAGATGCCTGAATGTCCTGCCGTAGGATGTCCTCGGGAAATCTTCGAACTCCAGCAGCTGAAACCCGGTAAGATCGTTGCCTTTATTTCCATCTGCAAGGATCCGGCCCACCCAGGAAGTCGATTCACTACTCTCCTAACCACCATGTTCACCGTACCTTGTTGAAGAACCCTAATTTTTTTTTTAACTTTTCATCTTTAAGAAAGGGGGGGGGGGAATTGAAGACAACTGTAAATGCTAAATTTTCTTTTTCTTCTTTGAGTACTATCCTGATGTATAACTTCCAGTAACACCATGTTTAAATTTTTTTGTTAAATGATAATTGTTGATTCTGTGTTGTTGTTGTTTTTTTTTTTCTTACCTAGTTAATTTTGGAGGGTCATGAAATCTGTTTTATTTACCTGCTTTGTCAATGCTAATCTCTGTAATTACTTGTTTGAGTTGTTCTGCATATCAGTGAATTTGCTGCACCCTTTGGTGTCAAAATTGCAAAGTTCCTTTTTCTTTTTTTTATTGATTTTGTTAACTATTTAAGCACATCTGTTTAAATGTAAAAGTGGGGTTTCAAGTAACAGTTAAGGATTTTGAGAGGGATTTTTATTAGATGCCCTGTGAGGCTTGGGGAAGGTGGGGACTTGTTTGCCCAAATTTTTCTTTTCCTTTTGATAGGATAATTTTTTTTTTTTTTTTTTTTATGCTGCAGCAAAGCCTTTTAACTTAAAATTTTGGATCCAAATCGTGCTACTTTTGTCATGACAATTTTAATTAAGCATTACCTTTTTTTTTTTTTTTTTTTTTCTTTTCAATTTATAAGGGCTAATAATGGGAAATTAAAGCACTCTAATATTTTTGTTTTTTGAGCATTACTACCACGCGCTGTAATACCCCTGCGCTGTGTTTTACTTACTTTTATTTCTAATGCTGATGTCGTGAGGCCACTAGTTGTTTACCCCTGTTATTGTTGAATAAAATTTGTATTTTGGTGATCTAATGCAATGTCTCTGTGTTTATTTTACCACTATTCTAACACACACTTCAGGCAAGGCTGAGATCATTGGGTTATTTGACTAACTACTGCAGGCACAACGCATGGTAAAATCTTAATTCTGTTTTGGAAACTTGCTCAATTTGAAGACTAAATTTTTCACGGCAGTAGTAGCAAAATAAACACTACAGGAGGGGGGGGGGGGAATCAGAAGCTTATGAAATAAATAAAAAATTCGGTTATTTTATACATTGCTATACAAAATAGGGTCAGGTGGGGTAAAATGACCATAAATTTAGCTATTTTCAACTTTACTAAGCTACACATCTAAAATGATACAACATATTTAAAATTTTTTGACAAATATTTTACATTGGGCTATCTGACAGTAACTACAAATTTTTGTTTTTTTCTTTTACAAATACTAAAACTGTTTGATCATTAATTCTTTTTGGCTTGTTATTATGATCATTTTACCCCATGGTGTGCGGTAAAATGATTATACATGAAAAAAATGAAACACTCATAGAAAATGATATTATATGAATAAGATCATTTGGAAAATAGATAACAAATATTTTATTAAACAGTTTTACATGGAATTTTAATTTAGCTATCAGAATTTATAATGTCCTCTACTATCGAAATTTGGTTCATCCAGTATTTGAATTATCTGTTCAGTTATAACTTCCTCGGCATCGTCATTTTCTGGCAATGTACATTTTTTCATATAAAGATTTTGCAAAGTATTAAATACTAAATAGCTCCTTTTCTGCAGACAAGATCTGTCCAAAAATGCTTAATAAAGCTTTTACCACAGCACTTAAGAGCCAGCAGATATTTTGTCTTAAAGAGGCATTACGGTATGCCATTTTGAACTCTTCTTTCAACTCTTTTGGTTGGTTGGTTGGTTGGTTGGTGCTTATTGGCACAAGGTCCAAAAAGGACATGCTGCGCCAGACAAGGAGTTAAAATCATATCAGGATGTATTCAGATAAAAGGTACCACAAATCGAGTAAAAGCTAAATTGCAAAGACTAAAAAGGTGAAAAGTAAAATTCAAAAAGTGTTAAAAGTAGATAAAAAGTGAAACAAAGACATCTGGATGGGGGCCCCCATCCAGATACCAGTCAGACAGAAAGGGACACGTTACACTGAATAAAAAAAATTGATCCGTCTAAGAAAGGCAAATAGATTCCGATGTGGGGTTTCACCCAGAATTTCGTCTAGTTTAGGATGAGAACAGTTAAAAAGTATTTGATAAAAACTAATCAAAGCAGTGCACGACGTTAAAAGATGACGAATGGTGAGGTGAGTATGACAGTGAGGGCACTCCGGGGCGGGTTCACCCAAAAGTAAGTGCTTATGAGTAATTCGCGTATGTCCGATGCGAAGACGTGCCAAGATGACATCTAGCCTGCGATAGGGATGAGACGACCAGGGTACGAGAGTTGGGCGAATAGAACGAAGTTTGTTCCCCGTTTCACTGTCCCATTTATCGGCCCATATGCCATTTACAATGCTGGACTTTATGTCACTGTAGGATGGAGTGCCGGTGTACGGGAGGGTCGCATGCTTCGCTAGTGTGTCCGCTTTTTCATTTGCCGGGATCCCGATGTGACTGGGTACCCAACAGAGGAGAACACTGTACCCGCGGTTTATAAGCTGATCATACTTGTGTAAAACTTTATGCATATAGTTATGTGTTAGGGAGCCGGATTTCAGATTTTCTAGAACACTAAGGGAGTCAGAGTAGATGATAAAATTCTTTGTGTTCGTTCTCGAGATGTACAGAAGGCTTTCATATATGGCAAGTAATTCGGCAGTAAAGATGGAGCAAAATGGAGGTAGAGTATAGCTACCAGTATGATTTTTACCCACGAAGGCAAAACCGACGTGATTCCCAGTTTTGGAGCCATCAGTGTATAATTTTTCATATTTGTCATATTTGTTGTTGTGATCGGAGAACAACTGTTGGTAGACTTTAGGATCAGTATCCTGCTTTGCAAAGCCTTCGAAAGGTTGTAGGTAAGGTATCTGCGATATGTTCCATGGTGGGGTATCATGAAAAGAGCATATAGAGACTTTTACATCCTCCAATTGGGTACCGACAAGACTCCTACGAATCCTTAGTCCAAAGGGGGGAGTACAGATGGGACGATTTGCATAAAAACGGTCAAGATGAGTATCTATGAAAGAATTCTTTAATGGATGTGAAGGATGAGAAAGAATACGAAAGTATGTGTTTAAAGACAGCTTATGACGGATGAGGGTGAGAGATGGCTCGTGGCAGGTGACGTAAAGACTATGTAAAGGTGATGTTCTAAAAGCACCAGAGCAAATGCGGAGTGCAGCATGATGCACAGGGTCAAGTTTTTTTAACACTGATTTGCAAGCTGACCCATACGCGCAACTTGCATAGTCCATTTTTGAACGTATGACAGCACGATAAATCCGTAACAGAGCGTCACGGTCAGCCCCCCAAGAGGTGTTGGTTAAAACCTTTAAAATATTAAGCTTTTTCTTGCATTTACTGCGAATGTCAGAAATATGATTAGCAAAAGTTAGTTTTTTGTCGAAATTTAGTCCTAAAAATTTGAGAGTCCTTCACAACAATGTTATTATTACCCAGATAAAGTTCTGGGTCGGGGTGGATCCCACGTTTCCGGCAAAAATGGGTGCATACGGTTTTTTCAGCAGATAAAGTGAAACCATTTGTGTCACACCATTTTAAGATGCGGTTTATGGCATTTTGAAGCTGCCGTTCGATGAGGCGCATATCTTTCCCCTGGCAGGAGATTTGAAGGTCGTCGACGTAAAGGCTGCCGTAGACTGTGGGTGGCAGTTGTCTAAGGATATTATTGATTTTAATTGAGAAGAGGGTGACGCTAAGTACGGAGCCCTGAGGAACACCCTCGTCTTGGATGAAATTATCAGATAGAGTACCATTGATGCTGACACGGAAGTTTCTGAGGGATAAAAAGTTTTTTATAAAAGTTGGTAGATTGCCTCGAAAGCCTATATTATAGAGGTCTTGGAGTATGCCGTACCTCCATGTGCGGTCATATGCCTTTTCAATGTCAAAGAAAACGGACACTAGGTGATTCTTTCTAAGGAAGGCATTCCGAATTTGCGTCTCTAGATTTAAAATATTGTCAAGTGTGGACCTGCCTTTGCAGAAGCCACTTTGAAAGGGATGTATATGGTCCCCAGTCTCTAGAATGTAAACAAGGCGAGCATTAACCATCTTTTCCATTAGTTTGCACAGACAACTAGTATGGGCTATGGGACGGTAATTACTAGGGTTAGAAGTATCTTTCCCAGATTTAGGAAAGGGAATAACTATTGCATTTCTCCAGGAGGAAGGAAAGGTTTGTTCATTCCAGATTCTATTGTACAATTGCAAGAGGATTTGTAATGAGTCATGGGACAAGTGTTTCAGCATTTTGTAAGTAATACCATCAGGACCAGGAGCGGTATTGGAGGCCTGTCTTAAGTATTTGGTGAGTTCACTGATGGTAAAATTACTATTGTAAGAAAAATGGGAGGAGGTTTTAAATTTTATTTTTTTTCGTTCGGACTGTTGTTTATATGACAGAAAACTATTTGAGAAGGAAGTACTGCAGGAGATAGAGGCAAGTGTCTGACCGATAATGTTTGCTATTTCTTTTTTTTCCGAAATAATATTATTGTTTACAGACAGACAGGATATTGAAGGATTATTATAGATTCCCATGGCTCTTTTAGTTTTTGTCCATAGCTCCTTACTAGAGGTACTGGGCGTTATGCTAGAGACATATTTTATCCACGATTCCCTTTGACATTGCCGCCTTATTTTTCTAGCGTAAGCTTTAGCTTTTTTAAAGAGAACTAGATTTTCGGTCGTGGGGTACCGCCGGAAGATGCTCCAGGCTTTCTGCTGCTGTTTTTTTGCTAGAGTACAGGTTTCATTCCACCACGGTTTTTTATTGTGCCGATGTTTCATGCCCGATTTAGGAATGTTGGCATCTGCTGCCTTGATAATAAGGGAGGTGACTTTGTCAACGACCTCATCAATGGAACCTACAAGACTATTTGAGGATATATTGGATAAATGGGTGAAGGTGGGCCAATCTGCCTTTTCATAATTATATCTTGGAGTGGTACAGTTGTCTTTCCTATTATGGTACAGAGGTGAGAGGAAAATCGGAAAGTGATCACTGTTATGTAGATCATTAGAGACTGAAAAGTTATATAATGGGAGGATAGATGGAGAGCAAATGGCGAGGTCTATGGCATGGAAGGATTTGGTTGGGTGGTGGAAATAGGTGTTATCACCGTTATTCATAACACAAAGCGAGAAGTCGGTTAGCAGTTGTTCTATGAGATGGCCCCTATTGTTTGTGTCTTTGCTTCCCCACAAAGGACTATGGCCATTCATGTCCCCCAGGAGGAGAAAGGGGGGAGGAAGTTGTTGTATAAGACTATTGAGGGAGGTTTGGCTGATGGTTTCGCTGCAGGTATATGCTGCAGACTGTTGTTAGTTGTTTTAATTGAATACGAGTGGCAACTGCTTGCAGGTTAGTGTTGAGATTGAGCTTAGTGTGAGGATAACTATTGTTAATCAAAAGGGCAACTCCACCAGTGGCCCTATCATTGAGCTCATTGTCTTTGCGAAGGATGGTATAATTACGGATTTTAGTATGTCTATTCGTTTTAAGAAAAGTTTCCTGTAGGGCAAGACAGGCGGGATTATGGTTGTAAATTATAGTTTTGAGGTCGTCAATTTTGTTTAAAAAACCGTGGCAATTCCAGGATAGCAGCAGAGCCATGATTAAGTGATGTCGGAGATGACCGCGATTTTACTCTTAATCCCTGTCGGTTGAAGCGGGGTACTTGGGATGACTTCATCATCCATAATGTGATCTGAAATGCCAGAGTCGGTAGGATCCAAATGTAGTATAGAGTCGTCTATGGGCCGTTGGGGAAGGATGCGTTTAAGTCTGGCTTTGTTGTATTTTGTCTTGTAAGCTGAACTTTTTTTGAGTGAAGGTCTATTTTAAGTGGAGAGGTTGCTTTGAGGCTTCTTATTGGGTGTGCTTTTTTGTGTGGCTATTGAGGCATTATTTTGAGTAGTTGACTGTTTAGCTTTTGGGAAGGAAGTTGATGAACAGAGAGGTTTGGATTTGGGTGGGTCAGTTTGGGTAGCAATTGATGCAACAGCTTTCACTGTTGCAGCATAAGATTGACCAGGCTTAGGGGTGCGAGAGGCTATTATTTTACGTGCTTCTAGGTAAGACAATCCTTGTGTGGCAAGCAAGGACTGGATTTCTTTTTCATAAGTCCATTTAGGACAGGAACGGGAATATGAGGGGTGGTCTTGTTTGCAGTTAACGCATTTAGGAGAGCCAGAACAGGTGTCACTGTCGTGGCCAGAGATACCACAGCGGGCACATACTGGGGAACCACGACAGGAAGGTTTTGTATAGCCAAACTTTTGGCACTGAAAACAACGGGTAGGATTAGGTATGTACGTTCTGACGGGACATGAAAGGTAGCCTGCTTTGATATGAGATGGAATCTTAGGAGATTGAAAGGTCAAGATTATGTGTTTTGTGTCTATTATTTGGTTATTGTGTTTTATAGTGATTCTGCGAACTGCACTAACATTTTGGGATTTCAGATTTTCCAGGATTTCAGCCTCTGAACAGTGTAACAGGTCAGGTTCTGATATGACGCCTCTTGATGAGTTAAGTGTTTTATGAGGGGAGACAGTGACAGATTTTAGGCCCATAATTTTTAATTTCATAATGTTGTTTGCCTGTGTGCTATTGTTTACTTCCACTAAGAGGTCTCCTGAGCGTATTTTTTTTATTTTAGCAACTTCTCCGACATGATCAGTTATGCACTTATGGATTAAGAAAGGGGATGTTTGGCTAAAGTTACCGTCCTGACATTTCACAAGAAAAAATTTTAAATTACCATCTCCTTGAGTGGGAGATTTCGGAACGTTGACATGAGACGAAGATAATGTCGAATCCATATTGGGGATTGGAAATTCGGACCCGACCGCACCACCCACCACGGAGCCCAACAAGGGGATGCACATTCGTGCACCAGTGCTAGTCGGGTCTATACGCGCACAGTACATCCCTTAGGCAGCATCCACCCTTAACGACGTGCCCAGTAGATGTCCGTTTGCTTGATCCCTAGCAGTTGATCGAAATCAGTACCACCAGCCGGTTGATACACAGGGGAACGCTGTGCACCTCCCGTTTTCCCGAAGCCGAGGCCAAAGCAATGTGTTGGAGGATAAACCCCCTCAATTACCAGGATCCCCATTTCCGGGGACACGGGTCTCCACGCACGGCAAACACGTGGGCAGTTTACCCACCAACAGAAGCTGACGGTACAGAGCGACCACAGCTTCTGAAGGGGGGCCCTCACTTCCAGAGAAGAAACCACATCAAGGAAGAAGGGGAAGGAGACAGTAGAAGGAGAGAGGAGGGTAAAAAACAGAGGAGTGAAGGATCGCTGGGGCCCCGGGATTGCGACACCCGTGAAAACCTAAAGTAGGTTTTTCCCCTGAGGGATAGACCGTTGTGGAAGGATGCGTTTAAGTCTAGCTTTGTTGTATTTTGTCTTGTAGGCTGAACTTTTTTTGAGTAAAGGTCTATTTTGAGTGGAGAGGTTGCTTTGAAGCTTCTTATTGGGTGTGCTTTTTTGTGTGGCTATTGAGGCATTATTTTGAGTAGTTGACTGTTTAGCTTTTGGGAAGGAAGTTGATGAAGAGACAGGTTTGGATTTGGGTGGGTCAGTTTGGGTAGCAATTGATGCAACCGCTTTCACTGTTGCAGCATAAGATTGACCAGGCTTAGGGGTGCGAGAGGCTACTATTTTACGTGCTTCTGGGTAAGACAATCCTTGTGTGGCAAGCAAGGACTGGATTTCTTTTTCATAAGTCCATTTAGGACAGGAACGGGAATATGAGGGGTGGTCTTGTTTGCAGTTAACGCATTTAGGAGAGCCAGAACAGGTGTCACTGTCGTGGCCAGTGATACCACAGCGGGCACATACTGGGGAACCACGACAGGAAGGTTTTGTATAGCCAAACTTTTGGCACTGAAAACAACGGGTAGGATTAGGTATGTACGTTCTGACGGGACATGTAAGGTAGCCTGCTTTGATATGAGATGGGATCTTAGGAGATTGAAAGGTCAAGATTATGTGTTTTGTGTCTATTATTTGGTTATTGCTTTTTATAGTGATTCTGCGAACTGCACTAACATTCTGGGATTTCAGATTTTCCAAGATTTAAGCCTCTGAACAGTGTAACAGGTCAGGTTCTGATATGACGCCTCTTGATGAGTTAAGTGTTTTATGGAGTGAGACAGTGACAGATTTTAGGCCCATAATTTTTAATTTCATAATGTTGTTTGCCTGTGTGCTATTGTTTACTTCCACTAAGAGGTCTCCTGAGCGTATTTTTTTTATTTTAGCAACTTCTCCGACATGATCAGTTATGCACTTATGGATTAGGAAAGGGGATGTTTGGCTGAAGTTACTGTTCTGACATTTCACAAGAAAAAATTTTAAATTACCATCACCTGGAGTAGGAGATTTCAGAACGTTGACATGAGACGAAGATAATGTCGAATCCATATTGGGGATTGGAAATTCGGACCCGACCGCACCACCCACCACGGAGCCCAACAAGGGGATGCACATTCGTGCACCAGTGCTAGTCAGGTCTATACGCGCACAGTACATCCCTTAGGCAGCGTTCACCCTTAACGACGTGCTCAGTAGATGTCCGTTGTCTTGATCCCTAGCAGTTGACCGAAATCAGTACCACCAGCCGGTTGATACACAGGGGAACGCTGTGCACCTCCCGTTTACCCGAAGCCGAGGCCAAAGCAATGTGTTGGAGAATAAACCCCCTCAATTACCAGGATCCCCATTCCCGGGGACACGGGTCTCCACGCACGGCAAACACGTGGGTAGTTTCCGCCAATAGAAGCTGACGGCACAGAGTGGCCGCAGCTTCTAAAGGGGGACCCTCACCTCCACAGAGGAAACTACACTGAGGGGGAAAAGGAAGGATACAGCTAAGAGGAGAGGAGGGTAGAACAAAGAAAAGCGAAAGATCGCTGGTGCCCCGGAATTGCGACACCCGTAAAGACCTAAAGTAGGTCTTCCCCCGAGGGGTTCAACTCTTTTGAAATAAGAATTGGGATTTTTCTTCACAAAATTTCAAGAATAGCATACTTTCTTTACTTCATGGTCTTTAATTTCTTCAAAATGTGCAGCAAACACATCCTCTGTTAGCATTTATTTATAAATTTATTATTCCAGTATCGTAATTTTTTCCAGGTATAAAAATAAAATCTTATTTCCAGGTATAAAAATAAAAGTAGTATAACGGAATCTATTTATTTATTCATGTTATTACTATTAATACCTTATAAAATATATTACAGATGAAAAAAAAGAAATCTAAAATGATGCATGTGTTTTTAAAGTGAAAGCCTAACAGTATGATCGTTTTACCCTACTTTCTTTGAACTACTCCAAAATAAAAAATAATGCAAATACAAATTATCTTGATACAGAAATGTATTCCTCAAGAATTACAGTAGGCTTTGTATCATCAAAATTTAAAGAACTTCAAATCACAAAAATGCTACAACAAAATAAATTTTAAGTATTTGTATAGATAGAGTCAAACATGAAACTCTAAGTGCTGCCATTACATATTAAAAGAATATTAATAAATTAAATAAATCAGTTTTAAAATATTGCTTGTAATATAAATGAGCTAAACAAAAATCAGTATGCCAATAAACCAATGCATTTGACATTTATTGTCTGCTTTTTGTAGACTGTTCATTTTACCCCACCTAACCCTATCTATTTTAAATCAAAAATAAAATATTTCTAAACTATATTAACCCATTTATACCTAGCGTCCCTTTTTTGGGACCTCATTTTCGCTATCAGTCAAAAGCGTTATTTATTTTTCCTAGCCTTTATTCAGGGGTGGCTCCAACGGGGGGCCCGGGGGGGGGGGGGGTAACACTTAAAACAGAGCTCTGAGGGACGCCCTCTTTTTGAACGAAACTATTTGATTGAATGCCGTTTATTTGTACTCTGAAATTTTGAAGTGAAAGGAAGTTCTGGATAAAGATAGGAAGGTTGCCACGGAATTATGGAGGTCCCGGAGGATACCATATCTCCAGGTCTTGTCGTATGCCTTTTCTATGTCAAAGAAAATAGATATTAAGTGGTTCCGTCTTAAGAAAGCATTACGAATTTGGGTTTCCAAATACAATATGTTGTCAGATGTTGATCTGCCCCTGCGGAAACCATTTTGGTAAGGGTGTATATGGCCCTCTGTTTCTAAAACTTAAACTGAGCGTGCATTGATCATTTTCTTCAGCAGTTTACAAAGGGCACTAGTAAAGGCTATGGGTCTGTAGTTATTAGGATTTGAAGTGTCTTTTCCGGGTTTTGGAAAGGGTATGACTATGGCGTTTCTCCAGGAGGAAGGAAAGGTATGTTCATTCCAGATTCTATTAAAAAGCTAGTAGATTTGCAAGGAAATCATGACAAAGGTGTTTTAGAATTTCATATGTGATACCATCAGGACCAGGAGAAGTGTTCGTTAACTGTCTGAGTTGATTGGTGAGTTCATGGATTGTATAGATACTATTGTGGAGAGCTGCAAGGAGGTTTTAAAGTTTAGTTTTTGCCATTCAGATTGCAGTTTATGGGTATAAAAGGTATTTAGTAAGATGTACTGCAGGAGAATAGAGCCAATGTTTCACCGATGATATTTGCTATGGCTGTAATATCAGAGATGATTTTGTTATTCATGGAAAGGCAGGGTATGGTATGGTTATTGTATATTCCCATAGCTCTTTTTGTTTTGGTCCATAGCTCCTTACTAGAAATTGATGTAGTAATGCTGGAGACATATTGCATTCACGATTCCTTTTGGGATTGCCGCCTCACCCTGCGGGCGACTGCTTTTGCTTTTTTAAAAGCAATAAGATTTTCTGATGTGGGATGTCGGCGGAAGGTACCCCAGGCTTTCTACTGCTGCTTTTTTGCTAGGGTGCATGCCTCGTTCCACCACGGTTTTTTATTTCTGCGACAGATTGTGCCTGATTTCGGAATAATATGGTCTGCTGCCTTAATGATGGTGGAAGTTAGTGTGTCAACGACCTTCATATGATATTTGGGGATATTGTTGTCAGTGAAGTGAAAGCCTGCCAATCTGCCTTGTCATGAATGTATCTGGGTATTTTTGAAGTTAGGTTTGGATTCTGATACAAAGGTGAGAGAATGTTTGGAAAATGGTCACTATTATGTAAATCACCAGATACAGAGAAGTTATACAGCGGGAGGATTGGAGAACAGATGGCAAGGTCTATTGCATGGAAAGTTTTAGTTGGATAGTGAAAGTAAGTATTGTTGCCATTCATGCAGCAAAGGGAGAAATCAGTGAGAAGTTGTTCGATTTGAAGGCCTCTATTGTTGGTGTCCTTGCTTCCGCACAAAGGACTATGAGCGTTCATGTCACCAAGGAAAATGAAAGGAGGAGGAAGTTACTGAATGAGACTAGTGAGGAATGTTTGGCTTACTAGGAGGGAGGTATATACTGCACACTGTTGTGAGTTGTCTTAATTGAATACGAGTGGCGACTGCTTGGAGATTTGTGTTAAGATTGACAGTGTGAGGATAACTATTGTTAATTAATAGGGCAACTCCACCTGTGGCCCTATCATTGGTTTCATTGTCCTTGCGAAGGATGGTGTAGTTACGCATGTTTGTGTGTCTGTTAGTTTTAAGAAAAGTTTCCTGCAGGGCAATACAAGCGGGATTGTGATTGTAAATTAATGTTTTGAGGTCATCGTTTTTATTAAGGAAACCGTGGCAGTTCCAGGAGAGCAGCAGCCATAATCATGTTGTGTTTGGGATGATGCTCATCTTGCTCTTAATTCCCGTAGGCTTGAGGGGTGCTAGGGATGTCGTCATCATCCATGGGAAGATCTGACATTTCAGAGTCAGAAGGATCCAAATGTAGGATAGTGTCATCTATAGGGCGTTGTGGTGGAACATGTTTGATTTTGGGTTTGTTATACAGGGTGGCCATAATTAAACTGCAAGTGTTCAAGGGGTGCTGGAGAGAAAACTACCAGGAATATTCCAGTGAAATTTGGTATCTACACGTTTCAGAACATGCACAGAAACGTTTAGATAACTGTAAATGATGTTTTTATTGTTTATATGCCTCTTAGAATGTCATTATGCTCTGTCTATTGGTTTTGGAAGTTGTATACGCCACTGGTGAGCTTTGAAATACGGTACAGCGCTATCTATCTGGTGAAAATGACGATTTTCTTTTTTTGCATATTTGACTATGTTCTGAAACATGTAGATACCAAATGTCATTGGAATATTCCCGGTAGTTTTTACTCTAGCACCCATTGAACACTTGCAGTTTAATTATGGCCACCCTGTACTTTGTTCGGTAGACAGAAGACTTTTTTATTTGTGGTCGGGTTGAGTTAACATTTTGAGAGTTTTTCTTCGATATATTTTTTTGTGAAGACGTGGAGGATTTAGTTTGATTGGAAGTCGATTGTTTAGGTATTTGTAAAGACTATTGCTGTTGCAGAAGGAAAGGAGACAGGTACAGATTTTGGTAATTCAGTTTGGGTTGATATTGTTTCAGTTGATTTTGTTGCAGCTGCATAAGATAAACCAGGTTTTGATGTCCGGCTTTCTATTATCTTACGGGCTTCGGGATATGAGAGTCTTTGAGAGGCACGTGGCGACTGAATTTCTTTTTCAAACACCCATTACAAGCAAGATCTGGAGTATGAAGGATGTTCCTTTTTACAATTTAAACATTTTGGAGTTGCAGAGCAGGACTCACTGTCGTGGTCAGAAGCACCACAATGAGCACAGGCAGGTGTCCAACGACAGGAGGTTTTAGTATGGCCGAACTTTTGGCACTGGAAGCAGCGGATTGGATTTTGTATATATGATCCAACGGGACATAATACATAGCCGGCTTTAATATGAGATGGAATAGTGGGAGACTGAAAAGTTAAGATAATATGTTTAGTATCGATTATTTGATTATTGCGCCAAATAGTGATTCGCCAAATAGTGATTTTCCAGGACACTGAGAGAGTCAGAATAGTTTATAAATTTCTTTGTGTTTTTTCTGGAGATGTACAGAAGGCTTTCATAAATGGCTAGTAATTCGGCTGTGAAGACAGAGCAAAACTGAGGGAGAGTGTAGCTGCAAGAATGATTATTATTCACGAAGGCAAAGCCAACGTGATTACCGGTTTTAGAGCCATCTGTGTAGAGGTCTACATAATTTTCATATTTCTGTCTATGATCTAAGAACAGCTGTTGGTATATTTTGGGGTCAGTATCCTTTTGATGAAGCCTTCATAGGGCTGAAGGTGTGGGATTTCATTCAGAGAACAAGAAGAGACTATGACATCCTGCAACTGTGTACCGATTAGACTCCTACGGATCCTAAGTCCAAAAAGGTAAGGAATGTGGGGGGAGCGGAGGAAGGCATTAACAGTAGTGGACACTTCCGTTTCAGTCTCATAGTCAGTCATTGGGTTCTCCTGGAATTGGCACTCTAGACTCCTCGCGATAGCATTCGCCTTATCTTTCTCAGAATACGCAAAGTCTGAGGAGTTAGGTATTTGAATAGGAGGAATTGGAGTGTAGGTTGAGCGCAGTTTCTTGGTCGCTTTGTAGAGAGAAGTGTCCTCGGGTGAGAGGGACGTGAGGTAATCGGTCCAAGACTGCTGCCTACTAGCCTTTATATAAATTTTAAGTTGGTTTTGCGCATTATTCATGATGGTTTTATCCTCAGCTCTGCGCGTTCTTTGCCAAATTTTCCTAGCCTTATTTTTATTTTTGATAAGAGTGCGGACATGCGGGTCGTGAAATTTGTAATTAGTGGCAACTTTCGTCTCCGTGGCTGCCTCGTGGGCAGTCTGGATTTTTTCAATGAGTTGGGAGGCGTAGGTTTCGATTTCTGCCGGGGAGTTAATCTCTTGGGAGTGATCGTCGTCTTCGTTGGAGGTAAGCCGAAAAGCGAACTCAGTCCAGTCAGTAAGTGTACGTGCGATTCTGGGGAGGGGGGGTGGAAATTTGGAGGGTGATTTGAATAGGGTTGTGGTCTGAGCTGAGTTCTGGGAGGGAGGAAATGTTTTTAGTGTAATTTAAGCCAGAAAACAGGCAGAAATCGATTGTGGTAACCTCTAAATTTAACAAGGTATTCCAAACGACCCTGTCGATTGCGCTTTTTTAATATTTTTTCTATATCAAATTTTTCTTTAGGTTGTACCTTTTGAAGTTCTTGTGCATAAAATGTTCCTAGTATAGGTTCATTCATCAGGTCTTTGATCCGGTAAACAGGTGGATCTCTCAACACGCATTCTGTTACTGTAAACAGTTCTTCCGACCAATTAGTTTCATACCCTTTTTCAAACGTTAGTTTATGCTTGGATACACGCACAGTATCTCCCACTTTAAAAATGCAGGGTTTTTTCGTTAAGTTTTCCATATTACCATATAAGGTTAACCACACATCCTGCTCATTCGATTTTGTAACTTCAACGGGGGCTCGTTTAATACTTGAATGGTAGGTGTGATTATAACTATACACCAACTGATCCAATACGTCTATATAGCGATAAGTACGGTTGTTTGTAAAATATTTCCACATTTTCGTTTTCAATGTTCGGTTAAATCTTTCAATTACAGATGCTTTTGTATTATTATAAGTAGTGAAAAACCGCACGTTGTGTTGTTTTAGAAAAGATTAAAACTTTGCATTTTTGAATTCAGTACCTTGATCTGTTTGTAAAATTTGCGGTTTGCGTTCGGAAAAGAAGGATCTAAAAGCATTCACAATATCCTCTCCTCGCTTCGATTTAAGGGGGGCCACGAAACTGTATTTAGATAGGATATCGATACAACATAAAATATATTTATACCCACGATTCCAACCTTTCAGACTGGATAGGTCTACCAGATCTGCTTGCCACTGATGATCTTTCGAATATACAATCACACGGTTTGTGGGAAACTTCTTGGGTGCTGGTTTGTGGAGAGAGTATGCATCTACACCCTGCAACCATTTCTGTATCTCCGACTTGCTTACTTTTCCTCGAGCAGCACGGTATAAAGCATTTACACCACCAAAACTTGCTTCGTGGCCGGGATCCTGATACGCCCTCTTCATTACAACATAAAATGCGGTTATTGATTATGCTAACTTTCAATCGCAAAGTCATCACAGCGTAAAGGTAAGGTTTCCCGTGTCGTTTAAGTGTAATACAAAGTCAACCGCGAATTTATCGTTACCCGTAAAATTGTAAATCAAAGTAAGAATAACGCACATGCATGCATACATACATACAACTCCAACAACTTCACTCGTTGAAGTCATCCTTACAATTACTTCCTATTTCATAATCACATCTCTTTTATACTTTGCAAGACGGTCTCTGCATAAATAGTTGTAGTCGGTAATTATTAGAAAAAAAAATTAAACTTTTTTCCGAGACCTCTCTATTAGGAATGATGCAAGAAAAAAAAATATGCACTCCTCTGTATTATCTATTAACTGTCACTCCGTCTCCCCTGCTCCGGTCGAATTCTCCTCCATCAGCTGTCATTCAACTCCACCCCCCTCTTAGCACATCGTGGATTATGTAACCCCTGCTTCACTGGAATGCAATCCGCAATCCGCCGGGATTGGGGTGGCGTGCGGCTCTCATTCTCTCACTACTAGCACGTCTTAGCAACGGGTTATACTAAAGAGAAGCTCTCTCCACGACTGAAAATGTGTTCCAACTGAACAAATACTACCCTATTTATACACGTGAAAAAAGAAAAAAGAATAAAAAATTAAATAAATAAACAAAAAAATCACGTGATTCTAGAACATTCCACATACCAACATGAATGAACAGGTTGGTTTTCCTGTTTACACAAAGATGCAATAGTTCTGCGAAAAAAAAAAAAAATAGAATCAACGAAATACTCATAATGAGAAAACAATGCAATTCTTTATTTTATTAAATTGGAGAAAATTAAATGTATATTGTCTTTCTTTATGAAAGTAAAGCATTCCTCTCATTTAATGATACATTTATTCTAGAACGTTCCAGAGAAGTGCAATAGCTAGATTTTTTTCATGCTCAGGCAAAACCATTTTGCAATACTCTCCCCCGTATACTGCAATAGACCATTTTTCTTAGAAAAAAAAGGAATGTTCTAGAACATTGTAGTAAACATCTTAGAATTGCATCACTTTTTTCCCTCTAGACTATTCGGCGTACACATCCTTCTCCCCTCTGAAGAAAATAGTTGTGCCTGTAACTTGCGTCATAAAAAAGACAACCAATGAGAAACACTTCCACCTTTACTAAAAAGTGGATTGTTCTAAAAACAGCCAATCAAAACAATTAAGATATAACCAATAAGAAGCGATTTTTACCTTCTATCCCTACTAAAAAAAAAAATGGTATGTGTCTGAACTTGTTATAGAAGCTGTATAAAAAGTCATTCTGCAGAATTTTTTTTCACTTTACTTAGAAGGAGCAAGGAGAACTAGAAAAGAAAAAAATAATAATGGCAAGTCAAGATATTTCCGACGATGAAGTAATTTTTTTAATTTTCTACTGTTACTTGAATTTAAAAGATAGTATTTTTTTGATTTTTTGGAGAAAGCCAAAGAAAAAATCCTCAAAAGTTTTGAGGAATTTACGCAGAGGGGATCTGGGTGGATGTTTAAAAAAATTTCTTTTGTTGAACTATGTACTGTCAGGTACCACCCATTGGCACCCTGCAGTTTCATCCCGCTACCGCCATATTTAGAAAGGAAAAATGCTATTTTAAATATACAAAATACAGACAAGTGCCTTGTTTGGTGTTTGCTCGCCCAGAGATGCAATGTTCACTGGAAAGACCATCCCTATAGAGTTTCCCATTACCTCCCCTTTGAAAAGGACATTCATTTAGGCGGTGTGCCCTGTCCTGTCCCCGTTTCGGCTATTCCCAGAATTGAAAAATTAAATAATTTGCGTATAAATGTTTTTGGCTATGAAGAAAAGACAGTGTTCCCCCTTCATATATCTAGTAGCAATGATTCAAATTGCATTAATTTATTAGTCATCAGCAACGATGACTATCATCACTACTGTCTTATTAGGGATACGTCGAGGTTGCTGAGTGGCATAACAAATCACAATGGCGAATGTTTTTATTGTTTTCGATGCATGCATCGATTTAGCACCCGTACCCTTTTGGATAATCACACCCCTTATTGTTTAGAACATTCCTGTCAAAAAGTAACCCTTCCTTCTCTAAAAGATAAATTTTTAACGTTTAAAAATTACAATTATATGGAGACTGTCCCATTCGTCATTTATTGTGATTTTGAAGCACTCAAGCAACCCATATCATCTGCCCAACCCGGTCCTCAAAATTCATTCACTGAAAAAATGAGTAGTCATATTCCATGTGGATATGCATATGTCATAGTGGGCCCCGATGGCAAATGCGTAAGGCCCATTTACTGTTATAGGGGGGAGGGTGCGGTTGATCATTTTCTCGAGAGAATGATTAAAGAAAAGAATGAACTATTCAAAATTTTGTCACGCATTGTTCCACTAAAAATGACTCGCGATCAAGAGCAGGCATTCCTTTCGGCTCGTAATTGTTATTTGTGTGGCAACCCCTTAAATAACGATCGTGTGAGAGATCACGATCATTTAACTGGAGCTTATCGGGGGGCTCTTCATAATTCTTGTAATTTGAGGTTTCGGCTACGCAAAATTATCAACGTCTATTTTCACAATCTGAAAAATTATGACGGCCATCATATTATGCAGGGATTGGGCAAAATTCAAAATCATACGTTTGATGTCATCGCCACAAACTTGGAGAAGTACATTACTTTTTCAATTAACAGCAGGGAGGAGAAAGGGGTCCACGTACGACTTCAATTTGTGGATACGATACAATTTTTACCGGCCTCTTTGGAAAAACTCGTAGCCAACCTCACACCTGATCAATTCCAAATTTTAAATGCAAACATCTCCTCCAATACCGACCTGCTCTTGCGTAAGGGCATATATCCATATGAATATATGACCTCATTTGATAAATTCAGTGAAACCCAACTCCCACCCATATCGGCCTTTTACAGCTCGTTGAGTGATGAAAGTGTTTCAATAGAGGATTATCAGCATGCACAAAATGTGTGGAACACATTTAACATTCGTAATTTAGGGGAGTATCACGATCTTTACGTGAAATCAGATGTGTTATTACTAGCAGATGTGTTTCAGAATTTTCGCTCTATATGCAAATTGCATTACCAAATTGATTGCGCGCACGTCCTAACCTCCCCGGGACTTGCCTAGCAAGCATGCTTAAACATGACAAATCAGCCTCTCGAATTATTCACGGACATTGATATGCATCTCTTCATTGAACGTGGAATTCGAGGTGGGATATCCACAATAACTCACAGGTGGGCCAGGGCAAACAATAAGTATTTAAGGGATTATGATCCTTCTAAACCAACCTCCCATATTGTCTATCTTGATGCAAATAACCTCTATGGGTGGGCCATGTCTCAACCCCTCCCATATGGTCATTTTGAGTGGTTTTCGCCTGATGGCGTTGATGCACAATGGGTGTACTCTGTGCCAGATGATTCAAATGTAGGGTATATCCTGGAGGTTGATCTCGAGTATCCTGCACACTTGCACGATGCTCATAATGATTACCCTCTAGCGCCGGAGAATTTGGAGATCACGAAATCCATGTGGTCTCCATACACCGTTGAACTCGCCCAAAATTTCAATTATTCCAAATCAAACAAGTTAACTCCTAACTTGTATCCCAAACGTAACTATCTCGTCCATTATCGAAATCTTAAATTGTATCTCTCCCTCGGCCTAACATTAACGTGCGTGCACAAGATTTTAAAGTTTCGGCAATCCCCTTGGCTTCAAAATTACATAGAGTTCAACACTAGCCAACGCAAAAACGCATCGTCACCATTTGAAAAAGATTTTTTCAAACTGATGAACAACTCTGTATTTGGGAAGACCATGGAGAATGTTCGCAATCACGTGGACGTTCAACTGGTCAACCAAGTAAGCAGGGTTGATAAGTTGGTAGCGGCGCCTACATTTAAAACATTTCGCATGTTTAATGACCATTTGGTAGGGATTGAACGTGTTAAGAAAACAATTGAATTAAACAGGCCCATTTATATTGGTTTTACAATATTAGAACTTTCAAAGCTACACATGTATAATTTTCACTATAATTACATTAAACAAACATACGGTGAGCGCGCGACACTTTTATTTACAGACACCGATTCACTCACATATCACATTCACACAGACGATGTATACAAAGATATGCTACAGCGGGCTGATTTGTTTGACACATCTGATTACCCGGCTGATCATCCTCTATTCAGCACAGTTAATAAGAAAAAAATCGGGTGCTTTAAGGATGAATTAAACTCTAGGCCAATAATCGAATTTGTAGGTCTTCGGTCGAAGATGTACTCGATATTGGCCAGTGATGATGTGCAGAAAAAAACTGCTAAGGGGGTATCGAGGACAGTCATTAAAAAGAAATTACAACATCATCACTATCGGGATTGTCTATTTAATGCAACATCAAGCAGGCACGTACAATCTCGCATACAGAGCGATAAATATAATCTGTATACTGTAAAAAGTAATAAGATAAGCCTCTCTAGTTTCGATGACAAACGATGGATTCGCAAAGATGGGATTCAGACCTGGGCCCATGGGAATGTTAATATTCCCCGCTAAATTTAACTTGTGCAATGCTTCCCCCCCCATGTATACAGATTTTGATTATCCTTTTTTCATTCTTAAAGTGTATTGTTTTTTTTTTTTTCCCCCCTTATAATTCATTTTTTTTTTTTAATTATTCTTAAAGCATATTTTCTTCAGTGAATCGAATAATCTTAATAGCATTGTAAATGTATATTCAAAATTAAATTTTCTACCTTTATTAAATTAATAACTCATAATATTATCTGTAATTTTTTAACTGCAAATTTAACAGAAATGTAAAAGGTTCATAATATTGTCTGTAATTTTTTAATTGTTAACTTAATAGTAATGTAAATGATTTTAAGCAAAAAGTAAGAATAACTTTTCATAGTCTAGAAAATGTTCTAATATTGTGTACATAAAAATAATCAATGGTAGCGGGTCAGTTCATACATAATTGTATATGTGTACTTTAATTTAAAAAAATCAAAAAATGTCAAAAAAATGTGAAAAAAATGTATAAAATTGATTGATAAAAAATATTTTAAAAAATAGTAAAAAAATGTTTTTCTGTTTTATGTAAACGAGTTTATAGTAGACCTAAAGGGGATCCTTGTACTCGTGAAAAAAAAACAAGGAAATGCATCG
>JAWZYV010018516.1:0-28114 GCA_038373885.1 Cheiracanthium punctorium
TTTCACCACCAGATTTTTGTTGAGTACTTTTGTTATTTTATTAAATTACTTTAGTTGTGATTGTTTTGAATATATTAATCTATATTTAATTTAAAAAAATCTTATCGTAGGCAATTTTAATAAATATGACTTTTAATTTGAAACTACCAAAATTATTCTAGATAAATAATTTCAATGCAATTTTAAATTAACTACTAATTCAAATAATGATAAGTTTTATTCATCTATTAAACTATAAATTAAAAGCATTATACTGACTTTTTCAAATAACAGCATGAAATTTTGTTCTGCCATATCTTTATATCTTTACTTTAGAACTTAACTGCCTACATTTGTTCCAAGAAAGTAAAATAAAAAATAAATAGAACATTAAATCATTGTATATTACCATTATGCTTAATTTAGCTTTTCAACAAGTATTCTTTAAATATCTGGATTTGTGGAAGAACATATTAATAAGAGAAAGTATGTATAAATGTAGCTGAGTGACATAGTAAAAAAACAAAACACTGAAGCAACTTAACTCTAGAAATACAACGGGCCTGCCTTTTACGGGTATGTATAAAACAACTCCATATAAACAAATTTTTGAAAAAATCTGTTTCCATGATCTTAACTTATAATTTGGCCCTATGAATAAGAGGAACCTTAGTCCCTTTACAAGTCAAGAATTATTAATCCCCCCCCCCTTTTCAAGCTTGGATGTAAGTTTGCTTACTTAGTTATTAAAATAAATTAATTTCAAAGCTATGTTCACGAGACTTTAATTTAACGTTTTTGCTAAAAATATTGCCATATTTAATTATCAAGCTATTACACACTCACAAAAGTTCTTTTTTAAAGTTATAGTCTCCTATAGCTATGCATCACTATAACATTAACATATTAGGCATAGAGGTGACTGTGAGTTTGAAAATATTTTATTTTAATAGCAAATGGTCTCAGTTTCAAGAATGAAAATCTCATTCCGAAATTTTCCACTGCCACTTGCAATGCTTTTGGTTAAATTCACATTTTGTAATTTGACATTAGTGCTGTTTCAAAAAGTTTCAACAACAAAAATATTTATTGCAGATCTTTTTGGCTTTTTAAAGGAGCAAGATTTTTCTACATATTTTAAATGGTCGTGCAAAATTTCTAACTACTTCAGAGTTAGAGAAAAAAAGTTTTCATTTAAAAACAGTGTAAGTTTAGTACTGCGCAAATCGGGTTGAAATCAAATTGTTTGAAAATTAATTGTAAATGTGTAGGATAAAAGAAAATTATTTAAAAACCGTGTAAACACGAAACCGTATAAATTGAGTACCGGGCATACCGAAGAATAGCCATAAATTTGTTTTAAATGTAATTGTACATTGTAGGATCCAATAAATAAAATTTAAAATAAAAACCCTCTAAAATAAGTTTTCATTTAAAAACAGTGTATATTGAATACCGTGCTAATCGAGGGATAAGTGTAAATTTGTTTAAAAATTAATTGCAAATATTAGGATTTAACAAAACTGAAAAAAAAATTCATTCCAAAACCCGTATAAACACGAAACCGTGCAAATTGAGTACTGTGCATATGAAAGGATAGCTGTAAATTTGTTTGAAATGTAATGTTAAATTGTATAAGACCCAATAAATAAAATAATAAAAAACTCTAAAATAAGTTCTCATTTAAAAACAGTGTAAACTGAGTACCGTGCAAATCGAGGGATGGGAGTAAATTTGTCACAAAATTAATTGTAAACTGGAGGATAAGGAAAAAAAAAACCATTTAAAAAATTATTTTGAAACCATATAAAACTGAAACCGTGTAAAACTGAGTACCGTGCATATTGAAGGATAGTTCTGTAAATTTCTTTGATATGTAATTGTAAATTGTAGAATCCAATAAATAAAATTTAAAAAACCTGTAAAATAAGTTTTCATTTAAAAACAGTGTAAATTGAGTACCGTGCAAATCGAGGGATATGTGTAAATTTGTTTGAAAATTACTTGTAAATTTGTAGGATTTAAAAAAAACATGTAAAACCGTGTAAACGCGAAACCGTGTAAATTGAGTAAAGTGAATATAGAAGATAGCTGTAAATTTGATTGAAATGTAATTGTAAATTGTAGGATCCCATAAATAATATTAAAAAACTAAAGTTTTCTTTTGAAAACCGCGTAAATTGAGTACCGAGCAAATAGAGGGATAGCTGTAAATTTGTTTGAAAAGTAATTGTAAATGTGTATGATGTACACACACAATAAAATAAAATAAAAAAGTTTTCATTTAAAAACGTGTAAATTGAGTGCCGTGCAAATCGAGGGACAGGTATAAATTTTTGCTCGAAACGTAATTATAAATGCATGTGTACAGAAAAATTGCATCAGGCTAAAACTTACACAGAAGAGCAGTACAATTCCATGAAAGTACTTGAAAGTTCAAGAACTGTGAAAACACGTTACAGTGCTTGAAACTTCAAGTGCTGTAAAAATACACAACAGTGCTTGAAAAATCAGGCGCTGTAATTTTATAGCATGGTGTTGTAAATTTACATAAGTGCTCGAAAAATGAGGTGCTTTAATTTTACAACACAGTGTTGTAAATTCACATAGATGCTTGAAAAATGAAGTGTTGTAATTTTACAACACAGTGTTGTGAATTTACATAGGTACTTGAAAATGATGTGCTGTAATTTTACAACACGGTGCTGTAAATTTACAGCACATGTGCTGTTGTGACACCGTACCATCGTGCCAACTATTTACAACACGGTGTTGTAAATTTACAACACAGTGCTTGAAAATTCAAAGTGCTTGAAATTTACAGCACAGGTGTTGGCGTTATGATTACCAGCACACTGTGCTGTAATTTAGCATGGTTTTTTCTTATAGTGAAGATTAGATTTAAAATTCGCTTAAATGTTAATCTCAGAAAATAAATTATGTAATCAAATCATTTTCGTTTAGATAAAATATAAATAGTTTAAACAGATGAATAGCATTTTTTTTTTTCAAATAGAACAGCATTATTTATTTTGCACCACAGAAACAGGGACTGATTTCTGGCAGGGCATTAGGGCACGTACCCGGGCCCACAACAGCAAGAGGGGGGAGGGCGAAAACCTTTTTTTAGCTAAACTATTTAGGCGTGGCCTATGTAGTGATGTATGCTGGTAGCGAGGAAACCATAGAGCAGATTTTCAATCGGAACAGATAAAAGGAAATACTTTCTATGTGGAGCAAAGTGAAGATTTATATCACTAAAGAATAAATAAATGCTCTGATATAGACGTTAAGAAAATAAGTACAAAAATAATGTGGAACATGTTACTTGAAAAATTCGGAATGAAAGTAACGATTCAAAACTAAATGATATACCTGGAGTATTATTACCCTACATAATAAAGCTATCGAACTGTTGCATTTCGATTTACATCTTGATTCAATAATAATTTTAACTGTTAAAACATCCTTCTTTGCAGAGTGTGATATTGAAGTTGCATGGTAGGGTATAAGAAAGTTCGTGAGAGCGGGGCCCCCATTGAAGATTTTGCCCAGTGCCCCATCTGAATTTCTCGCCATGCTCAGAAATCTCTCAGAAGCTGCGAAATATTGTATCTCTTTCAATTAAGTCAGTGGTTCTCAAACTTTGTATCCCACGGAACCCTTTTCTTACCACATGCTTAGCAACGAAACCCATGAATAAGTATTACTTAAGGAGAAACTAAGACTAAGGGCCTATCATTTATCACTCATTAGACAAACATAAAAACTAAACAGTATAAAAATTTAGATAAAATACTTATAAAAGGTGACTTGCAGGCACAAATTTTATAACGAATTTATACGGTAAATGGGTGAAAAGTATTAATGGGATGAATGGCTTTCTTTTTGACTATCAGAAAGTTCTTCAAAATTTGGTTGTATTGACGAAAGTTTTAGTTGCAAATCATATCATCCCGTCCAAATTATTCCGGTTTTTAGTTTTCGTTGATGCATGCAGAAAAATGGCGTGGGGAAAACCCTCACAAAAGGACATCTGTTTTGAAAGTACCTAGGTAAGGAAGGAACTCTCTCGACAACAGTGATCTCGATAGCCGGTTTTAGTTCAAAATATATCTGGGACTCCCGTAATCCCGCCGTCGCTAAAAGAGCTTGGTGAAAAATTAGGCTAGAAAATCAATTTACGGATTTTCTTTAAAATTTCGATGATGTTTTAAAATTTCTCGCGGAACCCCTGGAGAGTCGTTGCGGAACCCTAAGATTCCGCGGAACATACTTTGAGAAACACTGAACAAAGTTATGAAAGAGACAAACATTTTCTTATTTGATCATTTTTTATCCACTAATTTTTACTTCTGACGAAGTGCGTTGAGTTCGCGATATTAAAGCTATTTGAAAAGCTAAAACTAACTTAACTCTTGAACACAAACTAAATAAAATTTAGTAGTAAAATAACACTTATAAGAGATTTATAAATTGGAAACTGTAATTAAAGTCAAAGTGTGACGATTATATTATAATCTAATTAGTACTAATTATATGTTTTATATATGTATGTATTAATTTGATGATATATGATAAAGGAGTCTTAGTGAGGATGAACCCCCCCCCCCCCTAAGAAAAACTTCTGGTTACGCCACTGGAAATGTGTGGCGATCACTATACTTCCTTTTACTTCGTACAAGGGAGTATCCATATTCCATTAACTATTATGGAATGCCAAACCACGGGAACCAAGAACGAATTAGCAACATTTATTAAAACTACAAACGTGCAGTGCTAAAATAGGAATGTGGTATCTCTTTTGCCAAGCAGTTCGACTAGTTCTGACTAATACCACGTGACGTAGGCAGAGTCGGAGTCTCATTCTAAGCCAAACAGTCCAATTTTCTGAGAATCCGTTTCTTATACGAGACGTTGGGCAGGGCGGATTAAAGTGCTCTCTGGCGATTTGGCGTGCAGTCAGACTCTTTTGGCAAGAGTCGTTTCTCCAGCTGTTATACACAGCACGCTAGGGGTTGCCGCCCGCACCGCAAGTTGATCCGCGAAAAACAGTAGAGCTTCCACATTCTTTTTCTGTTGCAGTATATTTACATACAGCATTTCAATAATCCGTTTCTGTCACTGCTATGGAATAGAAGTAAGGTGTTAGAGGGGGAGGGGGGGTGGGTTTTTAAAAAGTACATATTTATTTATGCAATAACAATAATGGAAAATTGGGAAATTCAACGTTTGAGCATGAAATTTTATCTCGCAGCTATTTACAGTTTTCTTGTTATCTTTTTATTTTTTCTTAATGTTTTACTTTTTTCCCTTGTCTTGCCTTTGCCATTGGAAAAAAAAAAAAAAAAAAAAAAAAAAAAGACAAAATGTCATTGACAAAACAAGAAATTTCCAGATTTCACCGTTCATTTTTTTTTTCCCTGTCTTTATATATAGACAAGAACGACCTCAGAATTACTAACATTAAGATACTGTATAGGATAATTTAGGATTTTGTTTGTTTAAAAAGAAACATACAAAATATAACAATTTTAAAAGCCAAAGTAAGGGGGAAATAAGTACGAATGAATTTTAAAAGAACAGATAATTAAGACAAAAAAATTTAAAAAATTATAATGCAATATATGGGATCTGCATCAATTATATTTCATCAATTCATTTCAAATGATTGAGTTTCTCATTTTTCCGATTATTTAAAAACAGTCAAAAGCTCAGGTGATGCCCCCTCCATCACAGATCTACAGGGAGGGCACAAAGGTACGTGACGTGCTCCCACCCCCACCCTCAGACGAATTAAGTTTATACTATATAGAAGATTGACTTGTTTTGTAAATTGAAGTTATTTCATAAGAAAATGTGACAAAAAATGTTTTCTGCAGCCGCCCCCCCTCCTCCTTCCAGATTTTTTTTTTTGTGTGTGTGTCTGCGCGCGCCACTGGCCCCCCCCCTCTCTCTCTCTCTCTCTCTCTCTCTCTCACACACACACACACACACACACACACACACACAAAAAAAAAAAAAAAAAAAAAAAAAAAAAGCAGTAATGTTTCATTAACCTTATTCGCGATGAAGCCTATAAGCTTTCTCGAAAGTTCTAAACATCTGGTCACCACACAGAGCAATAGTAATTTTATACTGTTGATTTATAAACACTTAAAGTAAAGATTTCATAGGTATGTATTGAATTTCATAAATGATTTTTGTTTTGAATTTGTACGTGCATATTAAATGCCTCATATGCTTAGTTTTCCGGTCATATCCTGTGTACCGACGTTAATGCATACTCAAAATAAATGATTAAATAAAGTGTTTAACAGCATTTTAAAAGAATATTTGGTGCTGAAGATCATAATTTTTATTTTCACTTTGACTGAATTACAGTAAGTTGTATTTAAAACAAATAAGAAATCTTTTGCGGTTTAAAACAAAGTCAACATTAAAAAAATTATCTAGAATTTGCTTTCTCGTTTAATTTTAAGTTTTTAGCTATTTACCTTATTAATTTTTCACTGAAACAAAATGGTCCAAAGTCCAAGTCTTAAAAAATCGTTCTTGACTACGAATTAGTTTTTTCTTTCATTGAATTAGTAGTTTGTGCTTGATTAAAAGAATTTAGCATTTTATAAATATAGATTATATGTAAATGAACTTTACACAAAGTTTAACATTTACTTTCTTACCGTTACAAAGACGAGCGGTTATTATTCTTTGTTGTTACACACATTATTGCTAGCCCATATTAATCTTTCAGTATCCTACAAGAATCAGTAATGCAATTTTCGTCCTCGCTTCAATCTGCATCCATGGGAACATATAGGTTTAAACCCGAAGAGTTTATTTGCATCTATAATCCATATCTATTAATTGCTAAAACCCCGGACTAAACATTTAATAAAGAAGGGTTTTCTCTAATCGTATGTAAATTTCATACAAAAGCCAAATGATGATTGCTTTTTAACTGTCCACTGTTTCTTTTTTATTTCCGTAACATATTACCTTCAAATCTAAAATTTTTTATTCATATTTAAATGCATGCATTTAAATATAGATTTGTAATTTTAGACTGCAATTTTAAATGCATTAATATATATATTTAAAACAATTAATCAACAAATAAAAAAAAAATATTAGGAAAAGAACATGGAATTTCTAACTCTACTGTTTTTCGCGGATCAACTTGCGGTGCGGGCGGCAACCCCTAGCGTGCAGTGTATAACAGCGGGAGAAACGACTCTTGACAAAGGAGTCTGACTGCACGCCAAATCGCCAGAGAGCACTTTAATCCGCCCTGCCCAGCGTCTCGTAACGAACGAGCAGTATCTCCCTCCCGCCCTCTCCAGCCCGACAAAATCCAGAACCAGTCGCAATGTTACTGTAAAAGTAGGAAAATTAAGTAAGTACAGGAATGAATTTTGAAAATATAACGAATGGTTAAGACGTCAGCTTTTACTAAAAATGTGACTTATTAGAAAAGAAAGAAAATCTGAAACACTTTCAGATTTTAAGTACGTACTAAAGTGCCGTACATTAAAAGCGTATCATAATTTATCCGTCATCTCTATTTTTCTTTATTCCATTAAGTTGGAAAGTATCATTATTTATGAGTGTGCCGTATTTTTCTTTCTTGTTTCATAAAACTCATCTTTGGAATCGAAATCTATCTTAAATTCGCCTACTGAAACTGTTTTACAATATTTGCCAAGTATATTACAACTATACTTTACCGTTTTAAATAGTGTTTCGAATGTGCATCCTAATCCATGAGTGTACCGTGTTTATTTTTCTTCGGTTGATTTCTACTTTAACGCCTCGACTCCAAGGTGGCGATAATTAAACATATGCAGTTACCGTGACGATATTTTGTATTTATGTGGCTAATTTACAATTAAAATGGTGATTTGGAGCAACATGCATTCCGTTATTTATTTTGAGCAACCAATTAATGTAGTTTTAATAATTAAGTGTTCTCAATTCCTAATAGTGGTTTCGCTCATTTGTCACTTCAGTTTCATTGGTTTACTCTTTTGGAGCGTGAAATGTGCATAACACTAGAGTCCATGACGCAAAGTTCGCCAAGTGCGACGATTTTTAGCTTGGCGAGTGTGGGTGTTCAATATAATAACTTTTCATTGTTCTTAAAACATCTTTGGAATCGAATCTATCTGAAACTCGCTCATAACGTTTACAACCTTCGCCAAGGATATTCCAACTATCCTCTACCATTTTAATTACCCTTTGGTACGGGAACCATCATCCATGAGTGTGCCGTGTTTTCCTTCCTTGTTCTATAAAGCACCTCTTTGGAAATTGAAATCTATATTAAAATCGTCTACTAAAGCTATTTTACAATATTCGCCAGGCGTTTTCTAACTGTACTCGTAATATATTTATAATGAATTGTCCCGTTTTAGCGCCCAGTTGAGCGATCCATTATCAAAAATTGCAAACCTTGTTCGACTTTCAACATTTACTAACGCCCAATTTTGTCTACAAGATCGCGTAGACAAAATTGTGAGATTGAGCGAAATAGCACCCTAGTATTAAAAATACAGCCAAAAAATAATAATAACTTTTTCAGGGTAACATCATTTAACTTACATATTAAAAGGGAAAAAAAACATTTTTTTTTCTCTCTCTCTGAATCGATTGCATTCATAATTTCATTATGATGTTTAATTTAGAAAAAGAAAGCGATAAAAATAGAAAAATGTTTCATAATGAAAGCAACGTGAAAACAAAGTTCCAAGGTCAGTTTCGATATTTTGGATAAACACATTTGAAAAATGCTCATATTCATTCTACTTCATTTAAAATAGAGCAGTGAATAAAACATGGGCGCCAACAAAATATTCCGAGGGGGGGGGCAAGACTACTTCAACGTCTGGTTACCAAGTTGGAAAGAACAAAAAAAAGTAGGGGAGAACACGGCATATAAAAACCCAGGGAGGGGTAAGTGCCCCCTTTGCCCTATGCTGCCGGAGCCCATGTTAATAAAACATGCTTTAATGTATTTCCTTCGGTGAATTAAATATTAATCAACATATAGTTTTAAATATTTTAAAGATCCCTTCGTTGAAAACGGCCATTGTGTGTCATAATGGAGAAAAAAAAATAATAATAAGGTTTGCCTCGGCCTGAGACGCTGGCACTGAAACCAAGACACGCCTGTGACGGATTCTGCTTACCTGCAGTCCTTTGCTCGTCCCCTATGCTGTCGTCCAGAACTGCAACCCTAAACAGAAGTTCTCGCCGATCGAAGTCGGGAATGACTTTAGATAGCTCAGAGGTGTAACCTTTCCAGATAAGGTCATCTGGAGTTGATTTAACCATCGTGGTTTCCACTGGATAAGTTGTCCTGCACTGAGACACCACATCTGTCCCGGCGATCACCTGCACAGACGAGATCGACACGCTTGTCAAATGCGTCTCTCCTTCGGAGATATAAACGGTAATCACAATCATACCTTCGTCCTTTACAGAAAAGTAAATGGCACTTTGTATTACAGACTATGAAAGGACTACCACTCGTTGCTTCGTGAGTATTCGCCGTTCTCCACCTGATGCAATGATCCACTTGGACAGCCGTCATTTTCCGCGGTCGGTCAGAGAACTTTTCCCAGCGGCAGTGCGAACGACGACGGTTGTTCCATCCAAGCCTTTCTGCGATAAAGCGCACAGCACGGACGGACGTGTTCTCTCCCTCCTAATGCAGGAACGCCCTTGAAAACGAAACACGTGATGGCATGGAGATTAAACTTCCCTTTCCGGTGAAAAGGGGGAATTCCCCGGCTTCTCACTCTTCGCGGTTTTTGACAAGACCTTCAAAAAGGGGAGGAAAATTTTAGACGCGACGACGGCGGCGTATGGTTTTTTTGTTTTGTTTGTCTGTTTTTTCCTTATGCATGTTTACAGTAGCGGATTTTGCTCTTGAGAGGCCCGAGGCGCAACTCAATTTTGAGGCCCCCCTCCTAAAAAAAAAAAATACACTAACTCTAATTCCTTTACATTATTATTAATTATTTAAAAATGTTTTAATTCCTTTTATATCTAGTTTATGTCTACAACCCAGGGCCTGACTTTCACTATAACACTTTTGTGCCCAGGGCACTTTTCAGATTTTGTGTCCTTTAGGTGGCTCAATTTTTGTGCCCCTGTATATCGTGTTAAACTCAATTTTTTGGCTTATTTCTCCATGTGTGCCCAGGGCACGTGCACCAAGTGTCCGTCCGATAGTCGGGGCCTGCTACAAAAGGAGTATTAAAATTTTAAAATAATTTTTATGTTTATAGATTTGTTCATCTTTAAAAACATTTTTTATCTCAATAATTTTTGTACTACGTTTCACTTTTCATGATTAACACTAAATAAACCTCAGCATACCTCGAAGTATAACCCAGCAACTGCAGTTTTATATTGATTATTTTTCACTGTTACTTAATTACGTCGAATTACTTTTTGTGGACCACTGGCATATGTCTTGTTTCAGCCATGAAAATTTTGACTACTTAACAGGTACTTTTGAAGGTCAGAACAAGGGAAACTTGATCAGAAACATGACTTTGACATCACAAAGTTCAGAAGAATTCTTTACTTGGATAAAATGAACCAAAAATGTAACATTCCTTCTAGAACATATATTTATAAATATTTAAATATATTCATAAATTTCCTGTTTAGAACTGCAAAACTAAGCAGTTTAATAGTAAAAGTAAACTTTCTGTTTAGTCTAATTTTTGTGTTTATTCAAAAACTGTCAATAAGTTTAGGACTATTAATTGAGTAATTAGGTATGAATAATATATACACACACACACACACACGCACATTATTCTATATTTTAAATAGAAGGAAAAAAACAGCAAGAGAAATTTAAAAAAAAAACAATACTTTAAGTAGTTAAAGTACAAAAAATATTATTGACTTAAAAATAAATTTCACTTTATAATGGGTAAATGGGTATGCTCTAAGCTTCGGTCCTAGGTTTATTATTAATGTTTAGCATTTTCATCTGCGACTATAAAATACATGCCGTATTTATAATATAGTTATCATAAATATTTTTTAGTTGAAAACAAAAAATTAAATTAATCATTTGTTTTTTAAGTTTTTAATTAACTGTGTATTACATTCCAGTTCAAACTTTGTCTATGAATTTTAACCCACTATCATCGGATCGAGCTGAAACTTTGCATGCATGTGAAATTTCAGTGACTCTAAGTATTGCTTTCTTTAATTTTTCAATACTTTTTTTTTAACTATCAAATATCGTCCCCCAATCCTCCCAAAAAAGTGTTATTGCACATGTATGAGCTCATATCTTTTTAATTATTGGTCGGCAATTTTTTATCATTGCATACTCTAAAAGTTTCGATTCCAAAAAAAGATAAAAATCGGTTATCCCTAGCTTAAATTTTTAATTTTTACTGATTTTTCGAAAGAAGATAAATTATTGTTTCCAATTTCTTTTACATCGTGACAACCAACAATAATTATATATTCTAGGTATATTTGAAAATTTCACTGAATACAGAGTGTCCTTTCCTAAATCATTTAAATGAAGAGCGGCTGAAAAATATAAAATATTTAATTTTTGACGAATTTTTCAATCTCATGCTGTAGAATAAAGCGGTTCAGGCTTTTCTCTTTTAAAATGAGAAATATTCTTATCAGACTGTACACTTTTTGATTTGGGGGGGGGGGTGGCAATCTATAAAGCAGGTGTATTTGAATGTCCTATTGCAATACCAGCTACTGAGCCACAATCTGATTCAGTGCGGCCCAACCAGTGGCTGAGCGCATAGCACTCTGAACTGGGAGACAGAAGGTGCCTGGTTCAAAACCAGGTCGCGCCCGCCAACCTAACCGTTAGGAATTTTCCGTGGTTTCCTCGAAAACTTAGCGTAAATAGGGGTTAGAATCCCTTAGAAAGACCCCCAAGGGGATCACCCACACCCATCGGCATAGATCCCACTTGTACATAATTGGCCGTAATCCCCCAACCCAACACAACTAATTGATTCCGGATAGGAAAAAGGCATAGGGACCCTCTGCACCTGTATTTTTTGAGATAAAATATAGTGAGCAAATTAACCTTTTACACGCCAATGTTCCATAAGTGGAACATCCACTTTAAAATTCTGTGAAAAATTCACTTTTATTCCAATTGCTCTGTAAAAATTATTATGTAGAGCAAAAACTTGATTTAATTTTTTGGCATCGCGATTATGCTGCTAAAAATTAAAATTGTCTTTGATAAAAAAATCTAAATTTTGTCCTTTTTCGTATATTTCCTGGAGTAAAATAAAAAAATTCCTGTAAAATTCAAAATTTATCAGATGTTTTTCTAACTAAGTGAGAGTAATTAAAAATGTTCATTTTCTTGATAGAAAATAATTAATAAACTATAGATTCATTTTTTAAATGTAATATTAGGTTAGAAATTTGCATGTTCCATAAATGGAACATTGGCGTGTAAAGGCATATTTTTTAACAAGATAAAGTTCTTTTGACTACAGTGCGTTGTGGCTTCGATAAAAAGGTTTCTCGCATAACTTCGACTAAGTGTCAACGAAAGATGTTTATGATCGCACATCCCCTTTCCATTCCACTAAATCCCCCCCCCCCCCTTCCCCAGTTGCTATGACCACAGATCGGCTATGACGGCGTGCAGTTGCCACTTGAAAACACGTGTGTTTGTTTATACTTAGGCGTAGTTTATGGCTCAGATAGAGAATGCATGCTGGAAACTCACGTGAATTTTTTTCGTTTCCACTTACGTACAAATTTCTTCAGTTAGTAAGGATACGCTGCACCGATCAGATGTCTCATTCAAAGCCCTTTCGTACCGTGGAGGAAGCACTAGATTATTTTCATACTTTATCAGATGATTCTGATGAATGTATAGATATATGTCAACTGCCTCCAGATGAAAGTGGGTGTTTGACTGACGAAGAAGACATTACTGAGGAAATATTTGATGCTGTTCTGCCTGCAGATGTTTGTGGTCAAATTGAAATTTCACAAAAATAGATGTCAGTGAAATATCCGATGAAGGCGGTTTTGATCCTGAATTACCATCAACTTCAAAAGGGCAGAGTTCAAAACGAAAGTTAAAAGAGAAAAGCATCCAAAATCGTTGGGGAAAAGATATTGGTTATGAAAATACTCTAAAAACAGAATCCGTTGAAAATATCTGTGAAGTATTTCCGCAACTGTCTAATTTAACGCCAATTGAAATTTTTCAAAAGTTCATTCCTGTAGAATATTTACTGCATTTAGCAAAAATGACAGAATTGTACGCATTACAGAAAGGAGAAATTATATCTGTAGATGAAAATGATATAGGGCAGTTTTTTGGATTATTGCTATTTAGTGGATACCACCAAGTACCTGGAGAAGATTTATATTGGAGCACTCAGGAAGATGTATCGGTCCCAATTGTATCTACTGTGATGCCGAGAAACAGATTTAGAAAGATTAAGAAAAATTTTCATATTATAGATAACAACACCTTGGCAGTAGGAGATAAGATGGGAAAAATTGCTCCCTTTTATGAAGTGCTAGAAAAAAACTTTCAGCAATTTGGATTCTTCCACTCTAAATTGAGTATAGACGAGTCAATGGTGCCCTATTACGGTCATCATTCTGCCAAAATGTTCATCCGAGGTAAACCAATAAGGTTTGGTTACAAAATTTGGATGTTGTGTTCAAACAGCGGTTATCCATATGCTATGAGGATCTATAGTGGGAAAAGTCCCGAAATAGAAAACTCTCCTCTTGGATCAAAAGTTGTGTGGGAACTTTTATCCACTATTGAAAATCCAGAAAAACATGAAAATTTTTTTGACAACTTTTTTACTTCACATAAGCTGTTGATTGATTTGTCGAAGAAAGGTTTTAAAGCCACTGGCACGATTCGAGAATTTCGCACAGGAAGATGCCCTCTCAAATCATCGAAAGAAGCCTCAAAATGGGAAAGAGGAAATTTTGAGTACCGATGTGATGGCCAAGTTTACATTTGCCGCTGGAAAGACAGTGCCGTAGTAACTATCGCGTCTAATCATTTGACACATCAGCCTGTTGGAAAAACTAAAAGATTTTGCCGAGCGCAAAAAAAACGAACTGATGTTCCTCAGCCTCATCTTATACAAATGTACAATGAGGGAATGGGAGGAGTCGATTTGCTCGACAGACTTCTTGGATCTTATCGACCTGTGCTCAGAAGCAAAAAATGGTACTGGAATCTATTTAGCAATGCTCTAAATATGGCTGTTGCAGCTGGATGGATTCTGCATTCGCATTTGCACAAAGGTACAGCAACAGAACTTTCCCATCTAAATTTCCGGAGAGATGTAACTTTGTGTTTGCTGCGCATGAAACCTGTAATTCACTCTGTTCCTGGACCTCGCGCACATCGCTGTGAATCTTTGAGACAATCAGATGCACACTATCTTGTGCCATCAACCCAAGGACGTTGTGCTGTGTGCCAGAAGAACACTAAAAAGAAATGTTTTGAATGTGACAAAAGACTGCATGAGAAATGCTTTCCTAACTACCATGGGCAGTAGGAATTTTTTCTTGTTCCTCTTTCTTATAAGAATTTTGGTAAGACTTTTTCCTTGTATCCTTTAACTTTTCTTTTGTGTAAATATTCAGTATTCATAAAATATTCAAAATTATTCATATGTTATTCTTTCTTATTCATTATTACTCATTATTCATCTGTCCTCCTGTTCGCCATGTATTACGCCAATATTTTTCATTATTATTCATATATTGTTCGTTCTCTGGGAAACATGGCTCAGTTATTATCCATCCCTTCCTATTTCCTATTGCCATTTTTATTGTTTGATTAACATCCTAATAAAAAATTTAAAACTGTTTTGATGTAATAATTCTTGCTTCATAGTGATGTAATAATTTTTTTACATTTAGTAAACAAGCTTTTTTCTACATCTTGACAAGTCCTGTCGGAGTAGTTTTGAGGACTACCAACAGTGGCGCAGCGACGGGGGAGGTCCAGGGGGTCCAGACCCCCCCTATGAGCTAAGGGGCCGCTATGAGCAGGGTCCGTTTATCTACAGGGCGAGTTGGGCCCATTGGCCACCAATTTAAAGGGCCCATTTTTTCTCTAAAAAGGGCCCATTTTTTTTCTATCTTTTCCAAATTTATTCTCTAAAAAGTGTCTTTTCTTTAAAAAAAACCTCTTTTTAAACTTTGTATCGGTAGTTGGCTTGAAAAGGAGGACGCAAGATAAAATCATCAAAGGCTTCCAGCAAGCACCGTCATAGAGACTCCTTGGGCAATAAATCTCCAGTCGTGTCTCTGATAGGGAATTTGTGGGGCTAGGATGGACGAATCGGACAATGTAAAGGGAAGTAATTCGCACCCTTGTAGCGCAAAGGAACGGAATATCCCCAGAAAGAATCTATTCATGCTACAATTAAGTGATAACAAAATTGTCATGAAGGAAAGAGGAAAATATATTGCCTATATTGTAGTCTTCAAGCATACCACTCTTCTTTTCTCGAGATAAACAAGCCACAGTATTCAAATAGTGAATACACACACAACAAACAGTAAAAAAGAGGGTCTGCTGGGAGCTTAGATGTGGTATAACGAAATTTCGAATGGTTCAGTTTTAGTCTCTCCTGAATTCACTTGAGTTGGATGCCTTTAGTTTGTAAGCAGAAGTTTTGGGTTCTTTGTTTCTTACGATCATGAATTCGTCCAGTTTAAAAAGAAAGAAAACCCAAAGTGAAATGTTTTTATCTTTCTTCGAGAAAAAAATTAAAGCCGATGATGGTGATCATGCAGCATCAAAGACTGCTGATAGTATGGATGGGCCCGGACCCGGCGAAAAATCTGTTGCACCGAAAGTAACCTTTGAGGGTGCTAAATCTCAAGCTCATCCTCTTGATATTGGGCTCTACATTAACAAAGAGGTAAACTTTACTTGATTAAATTTCAAAATAACTTTACACAACAGAGGAGGTGGAATCACACAGACGTGGTTCATAATTTATTACCAGTAAAAATCTTAATATGAAAAGATCTTTCAAGTACAGTGCGCACCGGTTATAACGGATCTGGGATATAACGTACTATCGGTTATAACGTACCTAGAAGCTAGGTCCCGATTGAAGTCCTATATTTATAATGTTATTTAACTTCGGTTAAAACGTACTTAACGAAAGTACGTACTTCGGCTATAACGTACTTTTTATACCAAAGCCAAAAATAAAATTTTGCTTTTCTTAAGTATTTTATTTCCTTTTTCTCGAAAATTTTAGTACGTTCAAAAACACTCGTTGTCAGTTTGCAGATTCTCTAGCGAGATGAATTGTATATCAATGAAGGGAACAATCTTTTATCATTTAACCCTGCTAGATAGGGCTAAGAACAAGACCATGTGTTTTCTTTGTCATTCATCAATGTACGAAAATGACTTCTGAAAAGCCCTATCTATAATGATTCTGATGACAGTGAAGAAGAAACAGGGGAGCCTATACCAAACATACCCGAAGCATTAAATGCTGCAAAAACATTATCGCGATTTTTTGAATGCCGCAGCGATGATGCAGAGACTCTACAAAAGTCTAATATGGATATCTAAAACGGTATATTTAAAGTGGCATCTGCTCATTTAAAACAAAAGAAAATTAAGATTATTTATCTCAGTAAAAATTGTAAGTAATAAAGAAATTTTTTCTGTTTTTTACTTAAATTTTAAAAAATCAGACCTGTTTAAAACACACATTACAGTGAAATTATGAGCCCGCTTTCTTTTTATGTGTAATATTGGATCTTACCGGCGATATTGCCTATAACGTACTACTTTTTTAGGTCCCGTGAGAGTACGTTATAACCGGTGTCTGCAGTATAATCTAGCAGATGGTTGAAGTGTATTTATTTATAATTAGCCAAGAATTTTCTAAACATAGACAATCGTACTTGCATGTATACAAGATATAATGATCCAACTTATAAAGATTATTTAAAACTATATCATAAGCTTATTATTACTGGCAACTACAATGTAGTCAATGATTACAAATCTACTATCTTACAGTACTAAATATAAACAGGGCCCGATTTATACACCTGGGGGCCCCGGGCCAAAGCTTCATATGGGGGCCCCCATACATCTTACCTTCCTCGAATACAAGAGTTATTTTATTTTATAGGCTGCTATGAGTTTACATACCTTTGACAGGTATACATAAGCAAAGCATTTTATGAATCTAATGAAAGAATTTTTTTTTTAATTTTAGAAATCCACTAAACTAACTCCAAACATAAAACAATGAAAACTTTGTAAATAAACACTCATTAAATGATACCTTTTTTGCAGAAAACGCGTTTTCGTACTGAAAATTTCAGTATATCCTCAGTCTAAAGGTTCACAATTTTAGGCTGAGGAGGTACTGAAATTTTTAGTACGAAAACGCGTTTCCTGGAAAAAAGGTATCATTTTATGAGTGTTTATTTACAAAGTTTCCACTGTTTTATCTTTTTAACACCAGTATTTTGAGTGTATTTACTGTAATCATATTTTGTTACGTTTACTGTAATTATATTTTGTTACATTTTACAGTATGTCAGGAAATATGAGCGAAATGTTACATGTACAAAAAATTACTGCGTATTTTTTTCATTTTGGGCCCTTCCCCCCCCCCCCCTAGAGTGGGGGCACCGGGCCAATACCCCGAATGCCCCGCCGTAAATCAGGCCCTGAATATAAATATACATTACTTATTGCATACTAGCTGCTTAGCCCGGCGTTGCCTGGTTGCATTCGGCGTTACGACACAACCTGACTTAAAAATTATCTGCTGCTCTAGTCGGCTAATCAGCTAGTCCTGTTTACGGGAATGAAGCTTATTTTCACAACACTAATGCATAAAGTAAACATGAATTTTAAAGACATTGTTACTTATACTATTAAAATTACTTGAACTCAGTACAATGCAGCCCAACCCTTTCTCATCTGTGATTTTAATTCTTAAACCCAGATTTAACCTGTTAGCTCCCCCACCGTTTCAAAGATTCAACACCGAAGATTTTCTTTTGTTCCCAGCATTGTTACCCAGATTGGTTTGGGGTTATCAGTGTCTAATGCAACCACTGTTGCGCTTTCACAACGCAAGACACCAGCGGAGCATTCATAGATTCATGTTAATAGGTACAGAAGGGTATCTTATCCGTTGTGTCTTTGCAACGATGGGGGGAACAAGTTAAATGTGGGTTCTATGGGAGGGTTTAACTCGATAACAATAGAATAAAATCAAATTGACATTTTTTCTTTTCCGCGCTCCGACAAGACGCTCGCCGCTCAGGTACGCACTGCTAACAACCCAAAAACTTATAAATGGATTGCCCCATGCGACTGATTGACTGGGCTCTTCTTTCTCTAGAGGAAAAATATAAAAGCTGCTGTGTGGTATCTGAATTGATTTAAAGTGTGCAAATTGATCATGAACAAGGTTAATGCCTGGGAAATAAAGAAATCATATTTCTGAATTTACTGAACTTAAATATGAATCAAATCAGTTCTATTGTTGGTGATAAATTTAATAATATATGTAATATTTTTAAAAGGAATTTAGATGAAATTATTTATAATTTAATTATTGATTATATTTTCCAATTGAAGCATTTAATTATTGGAATATTTTTGTTACGGAAGAAGTATATATTAATTTACATTGTAATAAGTTTATTATTAATAATAAGACATTTACGAGTATTATAAAAACTTCCATTAATCGAAGCGATTTTCTTGCGAAATTCGAATTAAAACATCTGTTGTTTATTGCCTTATATTTGAAGCCAAAATGCGCTAAACACTACTGTTAGACTGTTATTGTACAACTAAAAGTCAAAGCCCGTTGTGAAGCAATTACAACGAGCGCTCTTCTGAAAACGTGAAAAAAGTTTCTCATTCCAAAGATTTCGTTTTGTCTACATAGTTATTCTTATGTCCAAGCAGACTATTTCTTTGCTTGGCTCGATTTCCTCTTATCAATCCTGGATTTATTTGTGAGAAGAAAAATTAAACTGCGTAATCTAGAAAAACAATTTTAAAGCCTTTATAAATAGCGCAGTCTTATCTCTTTTCTTTTTGTAAAGGGTTGCATGACGTAATTTTAAAATTTAAAAAAATGTCCATTTCATGTAGTGTCTGAGGTATTTAACGCTAAAACGCGAACCTAAAAGACAGCATGATGCGGAAATAAGACATTTTGAAAGTGAGAACGGTCTAACTTTTCACTTTTTTGATACCGAATGACGCTGACATAGTTTTTGTGTGTGTGTGTGTGTCATTATATTGCAATGATCTCAGGTTAGTACATATATGATGCAAACTTTAAGTCAAGAGTGAAATAATTTTGCTTTTTCTAGATTCCATTCGAATTACACATGTGAGGAAAAGTTTCGTTTCCTACCGTGCGAAGAACGGGCACGCAGCTAGTTAATAATAAACCTAGGACCGAAGCTTAGAGCATACCCATATTCAATATAAAGTGGAATTTATTTTTAACTCAATAATATTTTTTGTACTTTAACTACTTAAGTATTGTTTTTTTTTTATTTCTCTTGTAGTTTTTTTCATTCTATTTAAAATATAGAATAATGTGTGTGTGTATATATTATTCATACCTAATTACTCATTATTAATAGTCCTAAACTTATTGACAGTTTTTGAATAAACACAAAAATTCGACTAAACAGAAAGTTTACTTTTACTATTAAACTGCTTAGTTTTGCAGTTCCAAGCGGGAAATTTATGAATATATTTAAATATTTATAAATATATGTTCTTGAAGGAATGTTAAATTTTTGGTACATTTTATCCAAGTAAAGAATTCTTCTGAACTTTGTGATGTCAAAGTCATGTTTCTAATCAAGTTTCCCTTGTTCTGACCTTCAAAAGCACCTGTTAAGTAGTCAAAATTTTCATGACTGAAACAATACATTCGCTAGTGGTCCACAAAAAGAAATTCGACGTAATTAAGTAACAGTGAAAAATAATCACACAATATGAAACTGCAGTTGCTGGTTTATACTTAGAGGTATGCTGATGTTTATTTAGTGTTAATCATGAAAAGTGAAATGTACTACAAAAATTATTGAGATAAAAAATGTTTTCTAAGATGATCAAATCTATATACATAAAAATTATTTTACAAATTTTAATACTCCTTTTGTAGCAGACCATGACTATCGGACGGACACTTGGTGCACGTGCCCTGGGCACAACTGCAAAAATAAGCCAAAAAATTGAGTTTAACACGATATACAGGGGCACAAAAATTGAGCCAGCTAAGAGACACAAAATCTGAAAAGTGCCCTGGGCACAAAAGTGTTATAGTGAAAGTCAGGCCCTGGTTTGTAGACGTAGACATAAACTAGATATAAAAGGAATTAAAACATTAAGTAACAGTAATAATGTAAAGGTGTTACATTAAACTAATAAAAATAATTAGTAATAATGTAAAGGTGTTAAAGTTAGTGATTTTTTTTTTTTTTTTTTTTTTTTTTTTTTTTTGAGTAGAAGGGGCCTCAAAATTGAGTTGCGTCTCGGGCCTCTCAAGAGCAAAATCCGCCACTGGGAGGAGAATATAGGTATTCGCACTCATTCTGTGCTTTCTGGGGGCCTGAGGGTAAAATTTCAAATGTTTTCTGTAAAGGTGAAATTCGCGAAACATTTCTTCCGGGGGAGGGATGAGTGCTGAGTGCCTGTCTGAGATGACCATTCCCCCCCCACCCCCTACAAACACTTGTATGGGTATCATGTACGGGGGCCCTGTGAACAGCAACATGATCATTTTAGGGAGGGGGGTCTGATCTCCCCCCGAGTCCGAGTAATTTGGACCCCCCTTAAAAAAAATTTCTGGCTGCGCTACTGACTATCAATGCTTGACAAGCTCAGCCCCGCTAATTTTCGAAGTGTCTTGTATTATTTCCAAGTATCTTTTGAAAAATTTACTCATAAAAAATTTTAAATTATGCAGCGAACACGAATTTCGACTTTGAATTCAATTGACCACATTTTATAAAAAACATGTAGAAAAACTAAGTGTTTCACGCCAATGTTCCACTTCTGGAACATGTTATAAATCATATACAAAAAATTTTTTTTTTAAAAAAAATGTACTTAGGGTTCTTAAATAAGAGTTTTAATCATATTTTTATCTATAAATAACTCGTGTTATACTTCGATCATAGTGCGGCGTGTAAAAGGTTAAAACAATGCAAAAAAAATCTAGGAATTTTTCTTGGAAATAATGGACAGTTGAGGGCCCTAAAATTCCAAGGAATGTTGCATGAAAATACCAGGAACTTTATTGAACAGCTCAGTAAAGATCCACTGAATTGCATCTTTGTTCAGTAAAGTTCTTGGTATTTTCGTGCAACTTTCCTTGGAATTTAGGGCACCTCAGCTGCCTATTATTTTCAAGGAACACTACTGGAATTTTTTTTAATTTTTTTTTTTTTACAATTCTAGTCATTTTTAAGTGAACTGCCTGTTTTTTAAGGTCGTGAGACCACTATTCGGTTAAGTGACGGGTTGAATGAAACAGTAAAATTTTCAAAGGGAAATGTATACTTTCTGTATAGTATTTGTAAGTCTAACTTATCCTTATTTCCAAGGAACGTTTCTGGATATTTTTACAGTGAAATACGGAATTAAAGCATCAATTACTTATAAACTAAAAGTATTCGTATTAAAGTATTAGTTTAGATTATGGTCCAATGCTGTGAAGAGGAAAGGGAGTCACCAAAGAAAAGATTGTTCAAAAGCGCTTTCTACTCTAGAAGCAATCCTGAAACTATGAACAAAGTTTATGTCTCTTGAACAGATATTTACATATAGTTTTTTTTCTTTCTGAAAACCGAATTTGGAGGCCCCTTAGAAATATGAGGCCCGAGGCGCGCGCCTCATGCGCCTATTGGGAAATCCGCCACTGCATGTTTAACAATACGCCTCTGGATATTTATAAAAAAAAATGTAATAAAAATAATCACATATAATACAAATGAAAGGTTTTTACATTTTGAGAGAGTGAATCAGAATGAAAGGAATTGCAAAGGAACATGAATCCTAGTTTGATATGCAGGGTGTTCCACAGGAGAATCACGGAAAAAAAGCGCACCGGAAAGAAACGCACTGGAAAAAAGCACACAATATTGAATGGGTTTGTATTTTGTGAAGAGAAGAGGGGGGTATTATATGTCATTATTTAATAAAAATAATGACATATAATACAAATGAAGGGTTTTACATTTTGAGAGAGGAAATCAGAATGAAAAATATTGCAAAGGAACATGAATCCTAGTTTGATATGCAGGGTGTTCCAAAAGAAGAGGGTAACGGACTTTCATTCTTTATCTATTAGAGATAAGTGGGCAGGATCCATTGAAAACATGTTCAAAATAAGGCCGGAAATAAAGACTCCATTAAGAAAATATCATAAGAAGTCTAAACATTGGATAGCCAAAGCAACACAAATGACTAAAAAATAGTGTTTATATTGTTATTTATGAAATTGCGCATACTAATACATTGGTATTGGTAAAAACATTTTTAAAATTTGAATTTTAATGGAATATTAACCCATTAATGCCCAGCGATCTATTTTTAGACGGTTGCAAAAATATTTAAACATTAATATATTTTCCTATTTCAATTTCTCGAATAATAAATCAGATTTCCACAAAATGCTCACTGATGAAAAAGTAAAATGAGAATCTTTCACTTGTCTAATTCAAGTTCTTTAAAAAAGAATTATACATTCTTCATACCGCACAAACGTCGGAAATTTATTGATCATTTTTGGCATGAACATACATTCGAGAATGTGCTGTAAAAAGTTGGGCTCTAGTGGGTTAAGAAATTTGGGATTGTTTCATTCTTTCTTTTCTCTACGAGAGTATTTTATTTTTCACATATCTGACAAAAGAGCATTTATCCTGATATTTTTCATGTATTTTAATCTTATTCCATAATGAAATCTATTTCCTTTAAAATTTGCCTTTTTGGGTATTCCCAAGACCAAAAGTAACCGCCCACTTCCTCTCCGAATACCCTTTTTCGTGCGACTCGATCGCATCCATGCGCTGCAGTACCAACAAACTCAATCGTTTCCTAGTCATGTATCTTCTGTAACCTACAAGATTCGTACGTGATGTGAGCGTGTGCTGATCGTTGTCGATTCGTGATAGAAAGACTGGTTTGGAATGTGATTTGCGTTTCATTAATTTCCGAAAAAATGAGAGAAAATTTTCAGACAGGGAACGAGAACCGGTCACTTAGAGAGGGTTGTGTGGTCTCTTCTAGAGGATCTTTTAATGATAGGGTAAAAATCGGTGTCTTAATAGAGGGGGTTGCTCATACAAGTTACACTGTACTTTGCTTTTGACTCACTGTTTTCACTAGAGCGCGAGAATCTCGCATTTTTTTTCTTTTTCTCGCATTAAAAAATTATTACTGCGAGAAATTCGCGCACCCCACAAATCGGTTTCTCAAAGAAAAAAAATAACAAGTGTTAATTAAAGTGTTATTGATCGTGAAATGACTGAGATAATTGAGGTAATTGATGTAAACAAATTAAAAAAATGAAGAAAATCTGGACCCTTTCAGATTTTAAATACGCACCAAAGTACTATAGATTAAAAGCGTAACATAATTTTTGCATCGTCCCTATTTTCTTCCTTATTCCATAAGGTTGAAAGTGTATCATTATTCATGAGTGAGCAGTATTTTCCTTCCTTGTTTTATAAAACCCATCTTTGGAATCGAAATTTATCTTGAAATTGACTACCAAAACTATTTTACAATCTTCGCCAAGTCTATTACAACTATACTTCACCGTTTTAAATATTGTTTCGAATGTGCATCATAATCCATGAGTGTGCCATGTTTGTCTTTCTTGGGTTGATTTCTACTTTAACGCCCCAGCTCTCGCCAAGGTGGCGATCATTAAACATATACAGCAACCATGACAATTTTTTGTATTTATGTGGCAATTGTAATTTAGAATTAAAATGGCGATTTGGAACAACCTGTAAATACAGCATTCCGTTACATTTTTATTTATTTTGGGTTGCCAATTAATGTAGTTTTAATAATTAAGTGTCTTCAAATTCCTGAATTAGTGCGTTTATCACTAATTTGTTCATTTTAGTTTTCATGTAGTTGTTTAGGGAGCGTTGAAACTTGTGCATAACTCCTAGAGACCCATGACTTCAAAGCTCGCCAAAGTGCGGGGAATTTTTAGGTTGGCGAAAGTAGGAGCGTTAAAATAGAATCAACTCTTTCTTGAACCATAAAGCACATCTTTGGAATCCAAATCCATCTTAAAATCGCCTTGATACTGTTTTAAAATCTTCACCAGACATATTCGAACTATAGGCATATTCCAACTATATCGCGTAGACATTTTAAATACTGTTTGGAATGAGCATCATAATCGTGTATTGGGGTTTCCCTCTTTGTTCTATAAATCACTTCTTCGGAATAGAAATCTATATTAAAATGGCCTACCAAAACTGTTTAACAATTTTCGCTAGGCATAGTCAAACTACACTTCATCTTTATAAATACCATTTTGAAAGTGTATCGTAATCTATGATGTGTGCCGTATTTGTCTTCACTGTTCTATAAAACACTTCTTCGGAATTAAAATGTATATTTAAATCGCCAACTAAAACTATTTTACAATATTCGCCAGGCGTTTTCTAACTATACTCAAAATATATTTATAATAAACTGTCGCGTTTTGGCACCCAGTTTAGGGATCATTTATCAAAAATTGCAAACCTTGTGCGACTTTCAACATTTTATTAACGGCTCCCCCCCTTTTCCACGTTATCTTGGCAAATATATTTGAAAAGTGAGTCGACTCGCTAATTGTACCAAAATCGTGTCTACACAAAAAGCAGGGTTGAAATTAATAGCACTCTGGTGCTAATAATAAAGAACACTGAGTGGAAAAGTGGATTCTCAAGAACTAAAGTCTATGAAAGAAAAAAAAAGAAGGGGTCTGGGGGTTCCTGGGAACATACTGATCCTGGGGGGATCTTAAACTGGGTTATTTTTATTGCATGTACCTGTGCTTGATTTAGACTCGGAGGTCCAGTTACACTCAATAAAAATAACTAAAAATCATAAAATACCTTCATTTTGGGTATTTACCTTACAGAGGAATAAATACCCATTTATAAATGCCTTACCCACTGGATATTGACCCAACCCAAATCTATTAGCAAAAAATTCTCACCCATTTTATAAAAATCTCATTCAGTTTGGGGGAAAGGGTGAGAAATTCTCACCCAGTTTTTTTTTTTTTTTTTTTCTGTAAGGAAAACCCTGGACTATAGTGAAAATACAAGATGAGAATGTATTTTGGACAGGCATATCCCGTTTCCCAACTCCGGTCAACGTTCTTTTGTTCTCCGCGCATTCATGCTATCGCGGCAGAACAGTTAATGGGAAAATCTGAAACATACCTGGCGTCCCACGCTTGCCGTGCAGGCGCCGTGGCTTAGTTGGTTAAAGCGCCTGTCTAGTAAACAGGAGATCGCGAGTTCGAATCTCGCCGGTGCCTTGGTTGGTGTGATGCAAATACTTTATGTTAATTTTTCATGGGGTTTATAGCTTTAACGCTACCTCGGTCTACTGGAGGTTATGCGTCATTACGCGAGGTACTCCTTTAATCGTATTCGCTCAAGGTCAAAGGACGATCCTGAACAGAAATTCGCGTCCGCCGATGTCGGGGGCGACTTTTGACCACTCCGATGGGTGGGCGACCCAAATCATTTGACTTAGCTGTCGAACAGTTGTCCTGCACTGAGACACTTCCTCCTTCCCGACGATCACGTGTACCGAGAGATCGATAGGGTCGGCAGGAGGAGCGTGGTCACTTTCTGAATAGAGAGAGCACAAACTGTTGCCTTGATATAAACCAAACCGGCAGTTCATTTGCTGAAATCTGAAAGGAGTACTCCATACACCATCTCCTCCAAAGGGTGTGACTGCCCAGCTGACGATGCAATGCTCCACATCGAGAACGTTATCCGTCGACATCATGGGGAGTCCCTGTTTTGGAAAGAAGTGGCGGAATGAACGAGACTGCTTCCCCGCGCGCGTCTTTTCCGGCACGTAGACAGTCGACCCTCGTACGACGTGGAATGGCCGAGGCAGGTCTATCTCGAGAGGGACGCTTATCGCTGCTCGCGATAGCGGAACGCGCGATACATCCGATTCAACACGTGGACTTCACTCTATTCTGTTTCCTCCTTTCCCTTCCCGAGCAGTAATCGCTCTTTTTTGGTTTGTGTTGTGTTATGGCGAGCGTGCACGAAGCGGCATCTGCCTAGGGGTCGGGGATGGCTGATGAGGAGGGCTTTTTAACCCTTTATCGCATAGTGGTCCCGCTCTGGGATCACCAAACTCTGATGTTTTGACTGTTGCCAGTCACGAAGAATAGATTGGATTTCTATCAAAATAGTGGCGGGTGACAGAGCTCCCCGAGAATCCTTTACTTTTGAGCACGTCCTTTCCCGTAAAAAAATGGTCACGATTATTTTTAACCGCACTGGCATCTGCTGGAAAATGGAAGAATGCGAAAACAGCTGGATCGATTGCCCAATGCTGAAAAAAGGGCAGCCGTTGCCATCGCTCGACTTAACTACCAGCAAGAGGGCGGACGATCGAAACGTTCATCGCGTGCCACAGATCTTGAGACCCTTTTTTGACGCAGATGGCTGTGCGCGAGCACGGTCGCTATGAACTGTGCAACTGATCCCTGTGAAAATAGGTATACGTAGATATTTGCACACGGGGAAGAGTTTGGCACTATCCATTTTCCTATAACTTGCCACTAGATGTCGCGTCAACACATCAACTTCAGGACTATCCAGCCGATCGTCATGAAAATTCGTAAACATACATAGATATCTGAATGCGAAGAATATTTTCGCCGTATCCGTTTTGGTAAAACTCGCCACTAGATTGCGCTACGCCGCATCGCCTTCTGCACCGTACAAACGTTTGCCTTGAAATTCGGTATGTATGATTATTGAACACACTATAACGCGATATCCATTTTGCTATATCTCTTTATTACAATAAATAGTAATCAAAAGAAATCGTTATATCAAAAAGTCTATTCATTCCCGTGCGAAGAATGGGTACTTCAGCTAGTATACATATATATGAGTTGTAGTAGTCGTAACTCCCCCCCCCGCCATGAAAAATTTCTGGCTACGCCCCTGGTTGTTTGTGATAAGGGAGTGAAGAATATACATTTTGCATGGCAAAAAATTCCTCATGGGGGGGTTATGACCCCCCTATCCCCCCGGCTACGCCCTTGGACCCAGCTCATCTACTAAGATTGGAGTAGGTGGGTGGTGGGGCTTTTGAAAATCGGCTACCCTCGGGCAGTGTCGAGAGGACACGCGGTTGACAGTGCACGCGCACGAATTCGGGCAAAAAAAAAAAAAAAAAAAAACCAACGTGCGTGCTCGCAGCACGTGCACGGGTGGGCCTTTCAGCGCCAGGTCGGGGGGGGGGGGGAAGTCGAACTGGCAACCGGACAGTTGCGAGTCCGAGACCCCGACCAGCGTAGTGAGTGTGTATGTGAGGTTCTGATATTAAAAATTTGAAAGAAAATAGTGCGATGAGAGCCTGACATCTATTTTAGAATTGTCCGAGCAATCATCTCCACATTTTCTTACTTGCCCACGAGCACAGGACAAGGCTCTTGCAGTGTACAAAGTAACTTGCAGTGATGTCTGCTTGTTGATACCCATAGCAAGAGAAAAGAATTTCTGTGGTCCGTGCGTACTTATTTCAGGGGTTGGGATGCTCGATAAAAATGAGCATGATGCTGTCTAATTGTCCACAGGGGACCACTAGACTCCGATCACAACTGAGCCGCATGCTATGCTGCTGTAGCTAGGGCAACACTTCGAGATCTTGACAAGTTGCTACTTCTGAACCACCTGAATTTAGTACCCGACCACAGAACGATGGAATCTAAGTCCATTTGAAGTGGGAAAACCGCATTGCGAAGTTACACTCCAAAATCGGCACGCTAGTGCCATACAAGCAGAGTATAACTTC
>JAWZYV010018517.1:0-24121 GCA_038373885.1 Cheiracanthium punctorium
TAATATATTTAATTCTAAAATTACAGGCTGATTCAAACTTTACAAACAAAAAATTAGGTTTGGGGACAGCCAGGGGAATGACACATTTACTGTAAATTTCAATTTTTTAAAATTTTATAATAGTTTTTTTTTATGAAATGATGTAGTTAAAAGATAGAGTACATGTCCAGCTTATAATGAAAATACATTGTCACAGAAAAATGTGTTCACATAAATTATAAATTTCAAAGGGACTTCATTTTTTCCCTTTTCCAGAGAATCACCCATATTTCCAGAGGTGGTCTGTTACCATCAAATTTAATTTAGACCCAGGAATGGTCTTTTAATATATCGTGTCCAATTAAAAAATCAGCACACAGGTTTTTCATAATGAGTACCTCCACATCTGCATATGTATGCGATTGTAACTGTACAGTTACCCTACAGCAGCCTGTAATGTCCGAGCTTAGAGAGGAATTTGCCATCGTGATTTTTCCAAAGAATGGTATTACTTGAATTTGGCATTTTTGTATAGGGCAGCTATTAATAAAACTGAGGGAACTGCCAGTATCAATGAGGGCACTGAGTTCAACCCCATTCACAAGAACTTTACTTATAGACTTTTGAAGACAATGAGAAATAGCAGATGTAGATGCCAATGTATAAGTTGATGCAGTGGACATTGTAGAACTACGTTGGGGTTTTGATTTGCACACTCTCTGATAATGGCCTTTTTTGCCACATTGGCGACACAGGGCATCTTTAGCAGGACATAGGTTTCTCAAGTGGCGATCATTTCCACGAAAAAAAGCATTTTCCGGTACGGACAGGAGTAGCAGCAGCCAACGAAATATTTTCGACGCTGTTCGTCACGTGTTCAACAGCAGCTACGTGTGTACAGTTTGACAGGGATGTGGATGAATATGTGGACGAATGATGCTCTGCTAATTCTAACGATCTAGCTTGGTCGTAAGCATTTTCAAGAGAGATCGTAGAATTTTCTAGTAAGCGTTCTCTAATGCGGGAGTTCTTTAATCCTCGGATGAAGGCATCTCTAATATACTCATTTTTGTTTTGTTCAGCCGTTACAGCTTTGAAATCACAGTCTTTGCTCATTTGCTTTAGTATCTGTAAATATTCGGTGACCGATTCAGCCGATTGTTGACTTCTGGACGCAAAACAATGTCTGGCAAAAATTTCATTTCTCTTCGTAATATATATAGTGTCCAAAATGGCGATAGCGTCTTCAAATTTTTCACAGTCGCTAATATGAGAATATATAGTCGCATATATATAATTACACAGAAGTTGGAGTTTATTCTCTGCCGTCACTTCTCTACATTGTGTTAGAAAATTGGAAAATGTCCGCTTCCAGTGTTTCCACTTTGCCTCAGAACCGACACAAGTGGGATCGGCATCGAATCGGTCTGGTTTCAAAAGTTGTTCCATCTTTCAGGAAATGAGTTGCTCAATGAATTTATTTTATAGATTAAAATGTAATAAATATAAACATCATTTAGAAGAGATTAAGAGTAGACTTTGATCTACAAAAATACACATACATAAGCTGGCTTACACATGCTGACAATCCATCTCTAGACACGGACTAAGAGGCTTTAGGACGATCATCGGGAAGCGGCAGACGGGCGAAACTGCGTCAGCCTCCGAAAGGAAAATATGCGACCCCCTTTTAATGATTAACGGCATGGGCGCCCTCTGACGACACACTGCGTAAGCATCTCCCGCTGGGTGCTTCCGTTGATATTTGTTTACGTTTTAGCTACTAGCACACGACGCATGCGCCAAAAATTAATGGGTACGACTCCCAGCGCCACCTTTTAGGGAAATTTCATTTAGTTCTTTCACAATGCTTGGATGATTGTCCTGTACGCTCTTAGTCCGTGCTCTAGGCTATGAATGTAAACAAGACTGTAGTGTTGCCACTTCACAGTAATAGTGGTGTTGCCACTATATGAGAAATATAATGACAATCAAATATATGACAGTCACCTTATATATGACGCAAATTTTAAGTCAAGAGTGAAATAGTTTTGCTTTTTCTAGATTCCACATCACTGGAATTAATTCGAATTACACATGTGAGGAAATTTTTCGTTTCCTACCGTGCAAAGAACGGGCACGCAGCTAGTTTTAAATATTTTTTACTAGCCTTAATGTTTATATATTGTCTTCTAATAATTTTTCAGCAAGATTTTTTTTTGAAAAAAGGAGGGATGTCATATGGTTGAGTAATCTGGCAACAGCCGTGTTTCTGTTCTCAAGTCGCAGAACACGGCGTCCATGTCGCAGAATAAACATCTATCATCTCGAACCTGCGTGTTTTTGTGTAGACTCCTCATTATAAGACAGTTTTTAGAGAAATAAAATTTTTCATAATCCTTTCAAAATGGGGAAAATACAGGTGGACACAATATTAAATACAATTTCAATAAAATATTGTAGCATGTCAGACAAGCTTCTGTGTTCAGCTATAAGTATGTGTAAACAGGAATCGTTAATTATCAGCATCATTGAGTGAGTAGAAATAACATTCTTTGAGCTTTTTTGAATTTTTCATTTTATTAAATTTTGTGGAAGATTTTATACCCCCCCCCTCCCCTCTTCTTTAAGTATTCTTTTCAGTAGTCCGTAGGTAAAATTGGAAGTGGAAAAGTGGTTCGTGGGTTGAGTTGGCAACCACTGATCTATATCTTTCTTTTTAGTTTAGTGAGTAAAAATGCATTTTTGTTTCTCTTTCAAGCCCAAGTGAGAGAGGTGGAGCAACTGTGCTGGAGGAACACATGGAGCACCTTCTTAAAGTCAAGTATCCTAAAGTTGTAAGTGCACTTCAGAATCTATTTTCTGTAAAATGCGCACAGTCTATTTTTATGTATACCTAATAACTGGGTTTCTTCAGAAATTTCATAGATGTACCTTAATATAATTTACAGTAACATAGATGCCAACTGTTCCCAATTTTATCAGAACATTTTCCACCACTAATTTTTACTTTGCAATTAAACCTTAAAGTAAGACCAAATTCTTAATGTAAAAAAAGCTGTTTAAAAATCAAGGTGGAAAATCTTCCAATAAAATCGGAAGAGTTGGCAGCAATGCAGTAAAATAAAATAAATGAGAACTTTGTGTAAAAAACACACATAAAATGATACTTATGGGATGGGACGATTGTTTCAACCAAAAACATTTTTAGTCTTCATTAGCCGCAACAGTGAGACCTAAGTGTGAAGGCTGACAAAGACCGAAAATCTTCCAGTCGAAGCGATCATCCCATCTCAAAGTATCATTTTTGTGTGTTTTTTACACTAATTTTTATTTATTTTATCTTTAACATCACTATTTAAAGTGTTTTTCTATAATTCAGTTTTTTTTTGGGGGGGGAGGGAGGGTGTGTGTTCAAGAATTCAGTGGTGGGCCATTCTCAATTATTACTTATTACTCATTCTGTTTATTAAACTTGAATTTTCAAATTTTTGAACACTCTGGTTATTTAACTGGTTACTATTGGTATTTATGCTGATGTCAAATGTTAACATTAAAAAAAAAAAACATAGTATTTTCTATTGATTTCATACATTAAAAAATGAGTGAGAAAATTGATTTTTAAAGATCACTAATGAAAAAGAATTTTTGTTTCCTTTGACTAATTTATACAGATAAAAGTAATATCACTGGATGCAGTGTTTTTAATCTGCATTTTTTCTATGCATTTTTCTTTTTCTTTTTTTTTTTAAACGTTAATGTAAGACTTTTTAAACATTAATTTTTTACAGAGTAAAAAAGAATTTCTGACAGCAAAATAATTCTTATTTGAATCCATTAAAACTGCATTTGAAAAATTTAATTTTTGTCTTTTTAAAATATAGCTAATAAAACATTTAGCTTGCTAGTCTTTTAAAAAGAGTACTCTTTATTTTAAAATCAATCTAATTCTATCTATTTTCTATTTTTTTTTTTTTCCAATTCCTACTATTAGTTCACACTCTCACTATATATACCTGTATATCTTGTTCAAATTTTCAATCGTTAATAAAATTCTTTTTTATTCATCCACTCAAGTTCAAATACATTTTTTTTAACTGGATACGACTGCATACATTGATTTTCTACAAATTTTGGAAAAAAGTCTTTACACTTCTTTCCTCTTTATTTCAGCCTTCAACTAGCCTAAAAAGGGCACTCGAAAAAGTCCAGCTCTTCTTTGGAATTGACTTCCGCAGATGCCCGAGGCACCCACCATCGCCCAGGCCGTTTCTTGAAACGGGACCGTGTCCGAGCCTCCAACACCAACAGCAGGTTGGTTTCGACCAGGGATTCGACAATAGACGGTCCAAGGGCTGTTCGCACTTTCGCGCACATCCGTTCTGTTCGGGGAGGGGGTTACTCGGAGGATTTCCCTGCATCCTCGCACCCAGTGGACCCGGGTTGGGGGACTCGATTCGGATTCTCCCAGGGGAGGAGATGTGTTCAAGAATTCAGTGGTGGGCCATTGTCAATTATTATTACTCATTCTATTTATTAAACTTGCTATTTTCAAATTTTTTGAACACTCTTGTTATTTAACCGGTTACTATTGGTGTTTATGCTGATGTCGAATGTTAACATTAAGTAATAATAAATGTGTATTTTCTATTGATTTCAAAAATTAAAAAATGAGTGAGAAAATTGATTTTTAAAGATCGGTAATCAAAAAGAATTTTTGTGTTTCCCTTGACTAAATTGTTTTTAATCTGCATTTTTTCTACGCATTTTTCTTTTTTTAAATTTTTGTTTTAAACGTTAATGTAAGACTTTATAAACATTAATTTTTTTACAGAGTAAAAAACCATTTCTGACAGCAAATTAATTCTTATTTGAATCCATTAAAACTGCATTTGAAAAATTTAATTTTTATCTTCTTAAAATATAGTTAATAAAACATTTAGCTTGCTAGTCTTTTAAAAAGAGTACTCTTTATTTTAAAATCTAATCTAATTCTATTTTCTTTTTTTTTTCCCAATTCCTATTATCAGTTCACACTCTTCCTATATATACCTGTGTATCTTGTTCAAATTTTCAATTGTTAATAAAATACTTTTTTATTCATCCACTCAAGTTCAAATACACTTTTAAAAACTTATAGTGGATGACACTTGATGTTAATACAGTTTTACAGGACCGCCAATAGATTCTAAATACATTACGCTCTATGGGCCAAAATTAAACTCGCACATCTCAAAAACTATTAGACGTAGAATGTTGAAACTTTAGACTCGGGATTGTTTGGTAGAAATTCATTAAAGTGTATTTTAGAGGTATTAGGCTAGTTTAAACGACTCAGGAGTGATATATGCTGTTGTTAAGGGTTACAAAATGAATTTTTCCTTCGAAAAAAATGTCTTTATCATTTATAGTTCTTCTACAGCATAGGTTCCCAACCCGTTTTTGAACTGGTGCCCCCTTTTCTAGTGAATATTTCAATACTGCCCCCCCCTCCCACTTCAGAGAAATAAGAGCGTTCATAATACATGGTGGAAACAAGAATTAAAAAAAAAAAATACTAAATAGATAGAATATTGTTGGAATTGAAACTCTACTGAATTTCTTCTTCATTTAGAAAAGAGGAATAAAAGATTTAGTGAGGTATATTAGAGGTATCTCTTTTCTCTCAAGAGCGAAGTCTCATATCGAAATAGTCGTCGAAGTCTCTAAGTTATCGAAGTCTCATATCGAATTTTAGACTATAATTGGTTAATCTTCCCACGCCCCTCCGTGCCATATCAACGCCGTCTAATTTTCTCTGGGTCTTTTACCGCCCCCCTGAAAGCCTCAAATGCCCACAAGGGGGCGTTTTCGCCCACGTTGGGAACCTATAGGAACACTCAAAAGATTTCACACATTACGGTCAATGGCAGTTTTAGCGACATTCATCCATTTCAAGCACAACACCGTCCTACCATATAGTTAGGTAATGGTCCGACCACTGTCACGTGCCTCCCTCAAGAATTACGCTGAAAGTTGCCAAGCTTGGCAACTTTTGGTGTATGTGTATATGTATTTAACTCTCAAATCTGAAAAACTATTAGTCGTAGAATGTTAAAATTTCATGTATAAGATTGTTATAACATTTTTTATTCCAATCTACTGGAGGGTTTATTTATAGGTCCACCCAAAAGAATTTCAATACATTAATGTCTATGGACATCTTCAATATATTACATCTGTAGTCGGTCATTATTTGGTCCATGCCCAAAATCAAGTCATTTGTCATCGACCTTGGCGAAATATCGCCAAATTTAGTGGCAGTCTGTCATTTTTTGGCCCATCCCCAAAATCTCTCGTTTTTCGTCGACGTTGGAGAGTTTTGCCGAAATATTGCCAAATTTGGTGCAAAAAATAATTTTGCATTTCGCATAACTCTAAAACTTTTAACAGTAGAATGTTAGAATTTTCTATTTAGAACTATTGTAACATCTAACTGTGCATCTCTTATTATTTCCCCCCCCCAATTCCTGCTATTAGTTCACACTCTCCCTATATATATTTATGTATCTTGTTCAAATTTTCAATCATTAGTAAAATACTTTTCAAATACATTTTTTAAACTTGTAGTGGATGACACTTGATGCTAATACAGTTTTTTCAAATATTAATTCATTAATTAAATCTAATTTATTAATTTAATAAAAGTAACTAAAATAAAATTTTTCTTTGACCTACCCAGACAGCACAAACTTATCCAGAACATGTCCATATGATATCATGGACAAGTTCGGGACATAACTGACATCCCCAAATTTGTCTATATCTTGTCCATAATACGCCCCAAACTTGTCCATATGACACAATACGGCGTCCATAATGATATCCTCTGGACAAAATATAGACATCCATATGAACATGTTATAGACATCCAGAACTTATCTATATGGACATGTTATGGACATCCATAACTTGTCCATATGGACATGTTAAAGACAACTAGAATATGCCCATAAAAAGACATTCTGTGGATATTTATCTCATATCCACAGTTTATTTTTATGCTATGGATAAGTTACTACCATAAAGGAGCAGAAGTATCTGTTTCATCAGTAATTTCTGAAATGGGGCTATTACAAGAACTGCTTGTGGGATCACACATATTTGAATCTTCAAAAATATTTTCATCGATCCTATTTTCAAATTCATTATGAAAATAATTATAATCGTGCGCATTAATAGCCTTCGATTCAATATCATTCACATTACATTCAGCTTCAATCAGGAATAATTCATCATTAACTTCTTATTCAACATTTCGCCATTCCTGACGAGTCGATTCAATTTTTTTATTAAAATACATATTAAGTCAAAAAGTTGTACATTACCTCGTATTGTAAAGAACAGAACAGTGATATAGGCAGGCAAAATGCAAGAAGTGCGCATAAAAATGTTATAATTGTCTAACAAGGAAACTTCAAATATTTGCGTACTATCTACCACAACCACCACAGATTATTAAAAACAACGTGTATACAAAAATGTTACTGCGCATGATCAAACAAACTAAGCCAATCAGAGTTTGTCGCCGATAGATTTTCCCATTTATGTCATAAAATAGACATGATTGGGGTGTTTAGATGTCCAATTCATGTCATATTACAGACATAATATGGGTTTTCCCGTTTTTGTCGTAATAAGACTTAATTGGGGTGTTACATGTCCCAATCATGTCTTATTCTAGACATATTATGGATTTTCCCAAAGATGTCGCTAAAATGATGTCCAGGAGATATCTTATCATAGACATAGACAAATTTTGGACAAGTTTGTCCAGATATGGACAAAAATTGGGCAAGTGTGTTGTCTGGGTAACTAGGAATTGACTTTAAAATATTTTTTATCATTACTTGTTTGACTTTTACTCGTATAGGACTTTTTTTTAAGGAAACCTGAGCTGCATATTTGCAGTGTGTCCACTTGGTAACCAAAAAGGAAACTTTAGCTACAAGCTAAGGATTAGGCATCTTGGGATATGTTTTTGATTGGAAAAATACCATTTCTCACTTTTTTCTAATATTCGGAGACTTTTACTTCTAGCAACTAATTTAATGATTGGAAAAAAGATGAGTTTTGTTTTGTTGTCATTATTTCTTTTCCTTTTTCAAGCTTTATCCACAATTATACTATTTCCTAGAAGCCTTGTTATTACTTGAATGATGTGACTGCATGTCATAAAGTAAATAAAAAACTTTGTAAAAAACACACATAAGATGTTATAGGTAAGAGGATACGCACGTTTCAACCAAAAATTGTTTTGGCCTTCGTCAGTCCAAGCCCTTCGTTGCAAGCAACACAGGGAACTGAAAAGTCTTTTCAGTTCCATGATAGTCTTTTCCATGATAGATGGGAATTTATAAAAATTTCCATTGCTTTTTATTTCACTTTCACAATTTTCTAGAATCATAGTACATTTGGGCGCTCCTGTAAAGGAACTACAAATAATAGAGGCGCTATGAAGAGCTCTGCTTTGTAATTCTTAATAAAATATAACAATTTTGTTCCATTTGATCATTTGATTGATCGGTTTTGCAATTAAGTCAAAGCTACACTAGAGCTATCTGTAAATGGGGTTGGTTTGTCTTGGGTGAAAAGCATTTTAGGAGGTTCAAATGCGTATTCACGTTACATCTGGAGAAACCGCCCAAGACTCCAGACAGTTAGTTAGACAGCCACGCGGTAGGTCAGAACCATGGACTTATACACTTCAGTCATCTACTATGTTTAGTGTCTTATCCATTCGGCCATAGTCGGATTTTCTTTTGTTTGAAATAGCCGAATGTCCCTAAAATAAGCTTTAAAGAATAACTGTCCATAGAGCAAAATGTATTCATTTATTTTGAGTGCTCCTGTAAAAGCTCTATGAATTCTACATACACGATTTTCAATACCGTACATGGTGCAGTGCATAGGGATAAATATAGAACTTCGCAGTGGTCGATGAATATTTACGGCTGTTAGCACACGGACAGGCGGATAGATCAGATTGACAGAACTGAAATTATAATCACTTTTCAGCTTTGTTGGAAAGCGTTAAAGCATATTAGAATCACTAACAATAGTTAAGATATTACGGAAATTTTATAATGAAAATTAAGTCAACCACAAAAACTTGCGCGTGTTCAGGACTTTTTGCCTGCATTGTAATTTTATTAACATACGCAATTAAATTAGTAAAAACAATAAAGTAAATGAAATAGCCAGAGATGTGCTTTCGTAACACTTTAAGGATCTCCGAGACGGGAAGGGAGGAGAAAAAAACAATTGAAAATACATAGCCATCCTGGGATACTGCCTCCATCTAGTCGAATCGCCTGGCTGCGGGCCTGTCATTCGTAAACGATTGGTATATATAACTTCCCTCTTCGAAAATGCAAGTGCCTTTTTTTCCGGAGCTGAGCTGTACAATAGGTGTATTTTATGTTATTTAAAATTACTTATTTGTATCATGCAGTTTAACAAAACGTTATTATAACCTTCAAAAATTTTCTATATTTATAACATAAATAAACCGTTTATAGATGTTTTTTTATTATTTTTTATTTTGTTCTTGTTGTTAATCTCACATTCATCAAACTTCGCTAACTGAAAATTCGTTTCTAAAGGAAGTTTTAACAGTTTTCAAAGCAGGTAACTAAAGTTCGAACTTCAGTGTTATCCAAATACATTTTCACTCAAGAAGAATGCTAATGATCTATATTTACAAATAAAATAATATAAAAAAATAAATAAAGAGAAAATTAAAAGTACAAAAGATTTTGAGCTGTCAGAAAATATCTTTCATAAAATGACAGACGAATTTCACAATTAACTATTAAACTAAACTTTTATCCTTAAATTAAAAATATATTGATTTGCCTTGGGGGGGGGGAAATATGACATAAGTTGGTATTTACAAAAGTGTAACTTTTTATAAATGAAAGAGATTAATTTTTTCCTTAAACGAGACTTATTTTCTCTTTGCATTTTAATCAATTTAATTATTAATTGACAGTAATGAAATCACTTACCTAGAGTTTACTTTTAACTGCAAGGTTCTTTAATCTATAATATATATATATAACTAAGTAGCCACACACCAGCAGAATTCCAAACATGAAGCAGAATTAAATTAATATCTGCTCCAACGATCAGAATCCAGCTAGTAAATACTACACCATACACATGCAGTTGCGAATTTCTAAGTAGGCTAACAAGGCTATAACCTACAAAGACAGTAAAGTAGACGATGCTTTCGTTCTGCCTATAGGTAGCCCTTTTATTCAAGCAGCAAATTTATGAATTCGTCTCTGACACCGTATGTTCCTACCTATGAAAGAATTTTAATAAAAAAAGATTATCTAGCTTAACTAAGCACACATTATATAATACTGAAACACAACATGCTACATGACACTTATGTTTTAGTCCTTTAAAAATATGTTTAGAAAATAAAATTTAAGAATTCTACTATATAGCTTATCTTACAAATAATGAAGAGATGAGTAACATACATACCATGGTACTTGAGCAGTTTTAAGAAATAGATATGTATATGTACGTACGAGTGATATACTGTATATTTAAAAAACATAAGGTGAATAAACAATTTTAATCTTTTGAAGTTCACAAAAAATAATCAAACTACAGGCAAACTTGCAATGATAATAAGCAATCTATAGTTATATTCAATACAAATTACATATTTAGAATTCTCAAATGAGGTCCATTCTATGAAAAAGAACACCTTGACACAGGGTTTAACACTAACTATGCATTTAAATAATCTAGCACCCATTACAAAATTAAATACCATTATTATAAAGAAAATACATTAAATGAAAATTTTATTGTTGAAAAAAATCGCTTCAATGTATAAATATTGTCTTCTCTGATCAGATCGCTATTTATAAAACATGATTAATCCATTATATAACAAGTAATCATGTAAAATGATACATAAAACATTCCAAAATACACAGTAAATTCATAAATAATTTATGAAACAAAAGTAATACACATTTTGTTGTTATTTGTGTTCAACTATATTCATTATCAAGTTAAAAAGCACAAAAATATAATACAACACTAGTATAGGACTAATAAATGCCTACGTTACGGGTACATAATGTTTATTTACGTTCTCAGATCGTTAGGCTTAGACGATTTCAACTATTATCAAAGAATTAATTATATTTATAGTCATTCAATTTACTTTAAATTTATACAAGAGTTAAAACTTACTGCACTGTAGTTGAAAGTGAGGTGAAATGCCTTATTTTTGTCGAATATTAAAGTTATCAAACAGTTAAAAAACCTTTTGGGAAATCAATAGGGAAATAAGTTTGCTTGGAGTACGCAGAACCCGGCTGTAACTTATCACTTCGACAGTTTAGAAGTTTTCACTGCTTTCCGAAAATCGTCTGCCGAATTTTCATTGGCTATAGGAATAATCAATAGGAAGTGACGTAAAAATCATCACTCTTGTTTGTGTGACATCGACGTTTTGGGACGAACTGTTTGGAATTTGCTCCGCCTTCCGCACGCTGTGGTCTGTTTCGAACGTTCGTTTGGAGGGCTTCCAGAATACCAATTTTTCGAACGTTCGTTAACTAGGATGCGGCACGGATAAGTTTTGGATGACGTCACAAATCCGAACGTTCGCTTTAACGTACGTGGCAGAATAGAGCCCCAGGAAGCCCTCCAATCGAACGTTCGAAACAGACCACAGCGTGCGGAAGGCGGAGCAAATTCCAAACAGTTCGTCTCAAAACGTCCAGGGGCTCTATTCTGCCACGTACGTTAAAGCGAACGTTCGGATTTGTGACGTCATCCAACAAGGGCGTCGGCAGCGAAATTCCCAGAGTGAGTCAAAAGGTCGACGTCTAGCGGTCACAGTGCGGACAGAAGTTGCGAAATTGATCCGAAACAAAATTAGCGGGAGATTTAAATTTCATTGGGGGGGGGGGATTTACTTTTCCCGACTCGTTTTATAGTTTCATATGTTTTTAAAGCTTTCTTTCAATGCGAAATGTATTATACTCTTTTCTATATCATTATAGCCATTTTTTCGTTACTTTAAACATTTGATGAAGCCTAAGATTATAATTTTCATATCAGTTTTTCATACCAGGGAAAAAAAGACCGAAGAAAACGACGATAAAGAACTTACTACTGCTTAAGTAAACTAATTGGAAAATGAAAGGGAATTGACAAAATGACGATTTAGTCGAAGAATAAAACGATGTATTAAGGTGAAAAATGTGGAAGTTAATGTTAAAGCAGATATTACATGATAAAAAAAATTATGAACAAATGTAAAACTGTACAAAAGAAATTATTTAATAAAAAAAACTGTAAATCCCCTTGCATCATTTGAGTGATAATTTAAAGGTTGTAGTTCGAAAGAACAAAACTAATTGAACGCCTTTTGAATACAAACAAAAATAAACCATTAATATGAGAAACTTTTAGAAAAAAAGATGCCATTTCTTCACAAGCTGCACTATGCTCGGTAACAAACGGACAGCATTTACCTTGTATGATACGTCCAGAAAAATGTCTTAAGCATGAGATACCGCTGAAAAATTTTTCAGTAGCACATTTTGCACAGTATTCGAATTTTAAGAATTTTTATTGGAAACCGGAGAATTTTGGCAAATTTCCAAGTTTCGGAACGAAGGCATGTTTATCATTTATGACAGTCTGTAGTTCAGCTTCTGATGGAGTATCCTAAAACTGCTCATCTGACTTCAACTTTTTGGAATGTAAGAGTGAAACTATAGGTGCGTAATAATGCATGGGATAATATACTGATTAGGAACGTGAAATAATATAGGTACAACTCAGGCGAAGAATGTATCTTATATATTAAAATGAAAAGTACAGTAGTGTTAATATTAAATCAAATAAGATTCCAAGATAAAAAAATCCGGAGTGACTCCACTCGACTTTCCGAACACTTACGATTAAAATCACTACCGAGCATTTAAATAAATTTTAATCGATGAATAATTCAAACATATATACCCAATGGAAGCTCAAACGAATGTGCCATTTAAACGCTAGCACACTTTCAAAAATTTCCTCCCATAGGCCATAATGTAAAAGAAATATTTGTCATAGACATGTAGGAAAACTATAAATCCTATACACATCAAAATCAATACCGGTCTTATCATGGTTTGTTTATAACATGTGTACCCAATTTTAGCTCAATTGAATGTATCGTTTAAACTTTAAACGCTAGCGCACTTTCAAGAATTTCCTCCCACAGGCCATAATGTAAAAGAAATCTTTGTCGTAGCCCTGTAGAAAAGCTATAAGTCTTATATATACCCAAATCAATACCGGTCTTGCGACGGTGGTTTATAACATAGATACCCAATTTGAGCTCAATCGAATGCCCCGTTCAGGAGCCATCGTGTTCACTCACACACACACACACACACACACACACACACACACACACACACACACACACACACATACATCTCGTAAAAATAGCCTAAATGAATTCAGAAGACCTCAAAACGTGTCAATACACCAAAATCTCGAATTCGAATTTTTTCATGATTACAATACTTTCCTTACATGGTACATGTTCGGAAAGTAATAAGAAATTTTTCTGATTTTATTATGAAGGTGCTGCGCAAATTTTACAGCGAGTTGTTGCAGTAAATTAAAATACATAAATTATTAGAATTTTCTCGAAAAGGACAAGTGCCAATCTTTTTTTTTTTTTTTTTTTTTTGTCTATGTTGCCTATAGAAAAAAAAAAAAAATCCTCCCATTTTCCCGATTTTACCAGGGGGTGTCAAGGGGCCCGGCTGCCCCCCTCCCCCTGCCGACGCCCGCTAAAAGAAAGTAAAATCAGGGGGAAAATAAGGATCTGACCATGCGTTTAATCTGGTTGGTTTGGAAGTGAAAAGGCAACGTTATGAGGGGCATGCATATATCGGCGGTAGTTACTACTTACACTCTCTTTCAAGCTAAAAATAAATACACTTCGTGATGGTCTTGGCAATAATATATCTCTGCTGAAGGACCTGACCTGACCTGAGCGAATACGATTAAAGGAGTACCTCGCGTAAAGACGCATAACCTCCAGTTTACTGAGGTAGCATTAAGGCTATGGACCTCAAGAGTTGTGTGGTGAAAAGGATGCGTTGTGATCGCATTGCTGGGTCAGTGCCCGTGATGTCATAGTGTGGTAGGATCAGGAGAAAGTTTGGGGAAGGGGGGGGGCGGGCTCGGATGTCTACCCGGCTTCCCCCCACCGACAAGCGGTGGGCTTCATTATACTCCAGTTCAGCTTAACCTGACAGTACGAGGAAGGCTATGCCTTGTGTCCTACCGATCTTACAATATAGTTCGTCCGTATATGTACTACTTTTTATGTTAAATTCGTTGGTAAAAGGGGAAAAAACATGTTTATATAATGAAAGCGTGCTCAATAATTTAATATTTCGCCTTTATTTAAATGAAAATGTGTTTATTGTGTCAACGCTTTGCTATCCAATAGCGTCAAAGCAAGTTTTGGCGGAATTTTTAAGGAGCGAAGATCGTAGCAACCCTCCCCCACGCCAGAACGGGAAAATCCATTACATTCTCCGTTCTTTACTTCTTTTCTTCCTTGTCCCCGCTTTCGCACGTCCATAATAATGGCTACTGCTCCTGTATCGGATGATGATATTACTTTCCAACCGCATAAGGCTGGAAAACCGCTTAGAAGTTCCGCTAAGGTTATTGTCGTGAATGTTTTCTGCAAGTTACGTAAGGAGCATCCTGAAAAAATCTGAAAACGATATCATAGATATTGTTTCCTCTTACACTGGTGTTTCTCCTTTCAGTGTATACAGGATGAAAGCTGAGTTGAAAGAGAAAGGGAAATTTTCAACTCCAGGAAAGAAACGCCCACGAAGAGTTGGGATGCATACGAGAGTTAAAAATTATGACGAATTTACATTATCTGCCATACGGAGAAAACTGCACGAATTTTTTTTTTTTTAGGAATGAAATTCCTACCATACAAAAAGTTTTTGTTGCAGTTAATGATTTGCCAAATGTCAGCTTGAGCACAATAAGACGCATAATGATGGATTTGGGTTTCATTTATGCGAAACGAAAACGGGGGCCCTATCCCTTTCTTTTAATTATTACAATTTTTTTTTAATTTTGATGCCTTACATTTTATTACATAAAACATATAAATCAGGACTAAAACACATTCATTGTCCGATTTACTACGTTTAGAAGACAAAAAACTAAACTGAATTTTCATGAAATAATAATTTATGAAATATTTGTAAATTTTTAAATTAAAACATTAAAACTAAAAAACAAAACGGCCCTGGGCCGTGGCCCAGTTGGCACGTGCGTTAATCAGGTCCTTTTCTTTACCCCTCCCCACCCATCCTTCGTAGTCATTTGGGGCGTTGAAAAATGTAAGAGCCCTATGACCATCTTTGAAAGTAACAAAAAAGTTCAAGCAGTGTAGGGATCGGTGCAGACGAAAACTGAGTCCGTTTTGCGGCCCTTTCACAACACAATCAATTGAAACGGCCCTTCATTCGCATTTTACCCTGTATTTTAATCTGTTTTATCAATTATTTTAATTTAAAAAGTGACTTATTAAAAATTGGCATGAAAATTCACAAAAATGGTACCCTAGAAAAAATTTCTGGATCGGCCCCTGAGTTGTATATGTAAAACGACGGGAAGGGGATATCAGGATTAACCAGGCACTCTTACCTTTCCTCTGACAATGTATAAAACAAATACGTTTACTTTCAAAACTGGCGAATGATTACTCTTTCGAACAATTTGGATGTCAGTAAATTACAGAATACTGGTATTCCCTGGAAAAGGAAATGAATAATAGATCTTTTTTCCATGCAGAGCAGCAGTTTAGATAAAACATTTTTCAAAATTTACTTCATATAAAACGTTATATTTAAAGTATTTTTTGTTATTGATTACTGTTATTTTTATTTATTTGCTAACAAGATCTAGCTCATTGGGCGTGCCCTAAAATACTGAAGGATGTAACCATTTGGCGGGGCTATCGCATTCCGTCCATCCCATAAAGAGTAAAAGAGATAAAATGTATGGGAAAAAGTGTCCTTTTTTCAGTTGAATACATGATTTTTGTAATATTTTTGAAAGTGAATTTTTTTTTAAGTTGCTGCATTTCTATTCTATGTTTGATTTATCATTTTGAAGATTATTTTTTGATTCAGAAAGGAGCTAATTTAGTTTCATTAAATGTAACTATTATTTTGAACCGTCTGAAATAATTAGGAAATATTATAAATATATTTTAAGATGCTTCATATTTTACAGTAAGATTTTTCTAACGATAAAATGAATTTATTAACTAGCGATATTATATTTTTAATTGAATTTTAACTTTTTCATTTTCTTTTCGCTTAATAATTATAAATGTAAAATATATCAAACTAAATACCTTTACTTTCAAAACTGGCGAATAGTTTTAATCATGTATGTGGAAATTAAATTTAAAAAAATCTGTCTTCAAATTTATTCAGAGTTCTAATCACTCTTTCGAATAATTTGGCTGTCAGTAAAATGGAGAACATCGGTATTATGTAGAAAAAGAAGTGATCTTTTTTTAATACATAGCAGTTTAGACAAAACATTTTTTAAAATTTACTTACTTGATTAACGTTATATTCACAGTATTTTTTTTGTTGTTGTTGTTGTTATTTATTGCTATTATTTTAATTTATTTGCTATGAAGGGCTGGCTAATTGGGCATGCCTTATAATGCTGAAGGATGTAACCATTGGCGGGGCTATGGCATTCGATCCACCCCATAAAGTGTAAAAAAATTGGAGAAAGTGACCTATATCTATAAAAAAAGTGAACATTTTAATATTAGTTTTATTTTCAGCTGTCTAAAATTTCATAAATTGCAGAGTAACAATTGTAAATTCTGTTCTCAAAACTATTCAGTAGTATTAATAACTGTTTCTAATAACTAGAGTGGCAGTAAAATGGAGAAGATCGATATTCCCCGGAAAAGGTACTGAATAATAAGAACTTTTTTCACTGCGTAGCCCATTAACCAAAATATTTTTCAAAATTTACTTAATCAACCTCATATTTATAGTATCTTCTGTTATTTATTGCTACTATTATTATTTATTTGATAGAAATTGTTTAGTCATTGGGCATGTCCCATTGTATTGAAGGAGAAGGATGTAACCATTGGCGGGGTTATCAGATTCGGTCCCTCCCATAAAGCGTAAGAAAGATGAAATGTATTGGAGAATGTGACCTTTTTCGGATAGAATATATCTATAACAAAGCGAACAATTTTATTAACACTATTATTATTATTATTATATTTTCTAAATTTCGTAAAATGAACAGTAAAATATTGTATATTCTTTTTTCGAAGCTGTTCAGTAAAATTGAGAACATTGCATTCCCTCCCTGGAAAAGGAAATGAATAATAGATCTTTGTTCAATGTTTAGACCAAAGACAAAACAGTTTATAAAAAACATTTTTTACTTCATTAACTTGATGTTTAAAGTATTTTTCCTCATTATTTGTTAACAATGTTTAGTCACGGGGAGTGCCCTATAACACTGAAGGATGTCGCTAATGGAGGGGCTTTCGTAATAGTAAAATAAGTGTTTCGGAGATAAATCAATGACATTTTTCAACATTATATTTGGAAAGAAATAAAATTACTGTCATCTTCTACCAAGGCTGTACCATGGCACTGTTTTAATAGATTTGTCATAGGCAGGGGTCGAAAACAGTTGTAAAATCTTAGGAGCCAGCAAAAAATTTTAGGAGCGACATATATTGACTTACAGTAAATGTTAATGTAGAATATGATAAAAGCTAGTCCCAAAGGGGTACTTTTTCGCAGACGGATTTTTTCGAACCCTAGTCATATGCACGCCATCATCATTACCATGAATTATAGAGCTCTGGGCGGGAAAGATACCGCCCTCATACTAAAAATTAACGCCACACTGAAAATATTTTCCCACAGTATCAGTAATAATCCTTTGAAATATCTTAAGTGAGAACAATTTGTTCACGTAGAATAATGGAAATGTAGAAAAATGATAATTTAAGTCATTGAATCCAAGAACAGAAAGTTTACAGATGTATTTTGTTGTAGAGGCGGATTTAAATTAAGGGTAGGTGGAGATGTAACCTTAATTCTAGCTACTTTTTATTGAAATTTACCGGCTTACTCTGCGTTAACGTCGATGTGTACTGGTTACTTAAATAGGAAACTCATTAGAATGGGAACAATATTATTCCGATTTCAATAAATAATATCGTCGTCAGTGATTTGATAACTAGTGAAGAGTCCTTAATTTTTTTAATAAAATCGCTGCATCATTCATTAATATGAACATAAAATTTATGAACATTCACCATTTTAAATAAATACAAAGATGTAGCTACAAATTCGTTTTCAATCCTGACTGCGATTTCAAACGGAGGGGGCGTTACAAAGTAAAGTTATGTGCGATTGTACATCTCACTAACAGAACTCTTGGGTTTGTTCTTCGAAAAAAGCGTGTGATTTTCTACCATCTATTTAAACATACGAATGAAATTATGGTCTACATATGGACTATTGTTTTTTAATCCTCCCTGCAAATTACAAATATCAGGGGCGTAGCCAGAGGTAGATATACTGGAATTTCATCCTCCCACACTATCCATTTAAATATGTTAATGAAATTATGGGCTTTATATGGGCTACATTTTTTTTTCCCTCACTGCGAGTTATGAATATGAGGGGCGTAGCCAGAGGCAGATACACCGAAATTTCATCCTCCCACAAGCCGGCGATTTATATGGGGATGTATCTTAAAGTTTAAAAATTACCTTAATCAAAAATATATTTTAAAAATAATTTCAGCTACGGCTACAGTTGTTGTCAAGCATCAAATACCCTTTTACCTTTTTAGAAAACATTCTTTTTGTGTGTTAACTGGGAATCAACAGTTGTCCATGATATTTCACCATTGTTAATGAAAAATTTAACAAGTCCTTCCATCAAAGTACCTATCAACCGTAGGCTACGAGGTGACCATTTTGACTTTAATTTAATACGTGCCGGAGGTAAGAGGCTTCACCTCAGGTGCTTCAAAATGTGTTCTACGTTACGTTAGGCTACGTTTTGAGCAGATTAAATGAAATATAAAAATTTAAATTAAAAAAAAATATTCATATATATAATGTCACTGTCCTCCAGAAACGAAGATTGTCTGAGGTTAAAACCACCTCCCCCTGATTTTTTTCAGACACACATTGCTTACAAAAGAATAAACTTAAAAGGCTGCGATTTCTAGATAGAGCAAGCATAGCTCCATCCTGTTACGGAATACAATTAAAACCTTTTGTTGTAAGCAATAAATTTTTAGTTAGATGTTTAAAACCACCAGAAACTGATTTTAGTACTTTTAAATATATAAAATATACTTTTTTTTTATGAATGTTTGTTGTTCTTATTCGTAAAGATTTAAAAAAGGCCCGACTATGTATGGTCGGGTTGATTGTAACGATCAGAACGATCTTTCATTACGTGAGGTAAGGCAAACGTTAGTGAGTATGTTCACGATGTCGGAGCGTGTTCCGTGAATACAATGTCAAAATCAAACTGATAATAACTGTTTGATGATGTTGTTCGTACCTGTTCTTAAATCTTACACACCAAACGCTTTGTTACAGACTCACTTCAGGCCAACGCTCATGTGAGTCTGGGATCATACGCTCCAGGGTGTGAGAGGAGTTCTTTAATGGTCAACTGGCACGTTTAGGCTATCGTAAAAAGGGGGGTACTGCAGGGTGGGAATATTAATGACGGGTCGGAATTCACCGACAAAAGCTAACCTTTAAAACCACGCCCCAAACATAATGGGGAGACTTTTCTCCGCAATCTATCAAGAAGGTGCTGAATAATACATAGAATTATCATTCTAGCGTATGACAACGGGCTCACATGAGGGTTGGATTTTACTCATAGCCTTTAACGAAACAATTTTTTTTTAAATTAGCCTCTTTATTGTTTTGAAAAATAGAATTTTTTGGTTGGCTGTAATTTGCCTTACCGTCTCTGAAAATAGTGTTATTGGGTATTTCCTTGATAGTCAGTAAAATCTTTTTAAAAACTTACTGAACTGATTCAATCGTTTTCAAAATGTAATCGGATATATAAACATCCTATCTGTGAGTTCATAGAAGAAACATTAATACTAAATAAATCATGCAAAAAGTTTTACAAAGTAGCTCTTTTAGTGTGAATGCTAAAGTCATTCTTTAAGACTCCTATCTTTCCCTAATTTATGAGCTATAAGAAAGTTTTTCTTCTCTAATGGCCATAGACCGTGGACATGATACCCGTAGGCATATCCACATTTGCTTCACTCATGTTTATGATTTGATGAATTTAATTTTGTAAAGCTGAGGATTAAAATAAAATACTTTATCATTTAGAGAAAAGTATTTAAAATATTTTTCAATGTTTTAGTTGAGTTTGTAAGAGGGTAGTTACAAAACTGTAGATATTTACGATGTTAACCCCCGTTGTGATGCTCACGCTGTTTCTAAACGCAGCCAGTAATGAAAGCAAATTTGCAGTTACAGCTTTCACTTTAGACTTTATTTACAACATGTCGGAGCGTGCTCATACATTTTGCCTTCATAAAGTATGATCCAGTGATTTTATTTAAAAAATTCGGAATTATTCACTCGTTATCAACTTACTGTTGATGATATTATTTATTCATACTGTATTCATTTTGTTTGTTTTAATGCGATTTTTTCCTTAATATCCATTGACATGCACATTAAAACAGTGTAAGCGGGCAATTTTTAGCAATAAATAACCAGCAGTGAAATGACGTCTCCGCCTACCTTTAAGGTAGTTCCGCCTCTGCAACAAAATACATACGCACACTTTCTATTCTTGGATTTTATAATTTAAATTATCATTTTACTACTTTTCCTTTATTTTACGTGAATAAATTGTTGACTTTCTACAATGCTTCCAAGGATTATTGCTGATACTATGGAAAAAATAATTCACTCTGGGCGTTTACTTTTAGTATGAAGGCAGAACTTTTTCCGCCTTTAGATCTGTAATTGATGATGATGATAATGTCATATATATGACAAGCCCATTCAAACAGTGACACGGGCGAACAGGCGCGTAGCCAGGAAAATTTTTCGGGGGTGGGGATATGCGCCTGGAAAAAATTTCGGTGGGGGATATGAACTTATATGTGTATAAATAGACGGTATTTCATCACTAATCCAAAAATTTCGGGGGGGATATATCCCGATATCCCCGCCCCCTTGGCTACCTCCCTGCGGGCAAAGATGACAGCACTGGCAATCTGCTGTATAGAGCATTTCGAAGAGCCTAGCATCTGTTCGACCGGTCCCCCTTATCTGTGACAGCTTGGTTTTCCTAATACATTTGAATGGGAAAACCTCCATTTTAACATTAAAAAAATATTATTAAAACAAGTTTGTAGATGATTGTAATGAGTTTAATTGGTAAAGCATAGATTAAAAAAAAACTGTGGAGAAACAAGGTGTCACTCATTTTGTACTCGGTAAATATTCAATTGAATTTGTGAGTATTTATTTAACATGGGAAAATTACGTTTGAAGGAGTATACTATATTGCCAAGCTGGGTTTAGGTTCGGGGGTTTTATATTATTCGGGAGTTAAAAAAATCATTGTATTGTTATAAAAATCTTACTGTAAAATATGGAGCATTTTAAAATATATTTAAATTTTTAAAATTATTTCTGATGGTTCAAAATATTATTTACAATTAATAAATATAGATTTTTTTTCTCTTTGTGCGTCAAAAATGAATCTTCAAAATTTTAAATCAAGCATAAGGTCTTTGGAGGTAAACTTAGCGATGAATTGCCGAAAGTGGTCAACCTTGGCGACTTTTCACATGCTACAGTTACCGCTGGTACTGGCAACCCTTTAGGCAGTGTTCAAAGAATTTTTTCCCGATTCTATAAAATGGTAATATCATCAGAAGTTCGTCAAATTTTAATGGGAACCGCTCTTAAGTGCAACCCCCGTCCCCCCCCCCCCCAAAAAAAAAAAAATTGATTCACTTCGTGAAAAATTATCGCTGAACATAGAATTAAGGGGTTAGGGGTAGTCAGAGGCGTGAAAAAATGCCATTTTTTATTAATTTTTTTTTACTAGTAATTAAGTTTATTTCACATAAGTAAAAACATAGTGTCAATTCATCATACTTTAACATTACTTTACTTAAATTTCAAAAAATAATAATAATTATTTTACAAGTTATGGCGGTCTAAGTTGAACAGGTTTTAATAATGGGTCCTTGCGGTGACCATTACAGCTCCTTGGAGATTCATCTAAAATCAATGAAACAAAAAAGATTATTTTTATGGATAGATAATCTTGTGCCTGATCGAAGCTTTTTTTTTTTTTTTTTCAAAATTAACAAAATGGCGGTCTCTGGAAGTTTTTTTGCAGATTTTCGGGAAAAAACCAACAATTAATTGTTTATAAAAATTCGAAGTTTAAAAAAAAAAGAAAATCCTTCGATCAGGCACTAGCTTCTTATGTTTTCTAAAAGCTGTATAAGTTTCATTCAAATCTATCGAGCGGTTCTTGAGTTACAGTGGTCACCAGTTCAAAAAACATAGTTTTGAGAAAAACGCATTTAAAGTTTTACAGTCGATTGATGTACAGTAATACGAATAATTTCAATACTTACACTGAGTCATCTATTCTTGGACTATATAAGAGTTCTTCAGCCGTTGTAGAATTTTCTAAAACATCAATTTGTTGTTGTCTACGTCGCATTCTACCTTCGCGAGTGCTGTCGTTAGCGCCCTGATCAGCTACTTTTACACGTGCACTATCGGTGTTTTCAGTATACCGATGCGAATTACGCCCACAACTAAGTCCCAGTGTGTTCATTATTACTAATAATGACTTTGTCCCTTCATTAAATATACTCATAGCTACGTATGCAGCAATTTGAACAATGGTAAAACTAGTAAAGATAGTTTTTGGGCATATTTTACACACTAGTTGGTTGAAGCTCTCTTTATTATTTTGATTAAATCCACCTACACATCTTGAAAGTAAATTTTCATTATCATTCAAGATCTTCATAAATAGGCTTGATTGCTTTTAAAACTTCAGGAGGTAAGGGAGAATTATGCCGCTAGCTAATTGTTCTCGGAAATATTAGACCGCTCGAGAGCCTTTTATTCTTCGCTAAATAACTCGAAAGATATTTGTCGGATTCACTTCAAACTTTCAGAGAATATTTTTAAGATACTATACTTTAAGAAAATGCAAAAAAAAAAAAAAAAAAAAAAAAAAAAAAAAACTAATTTTTTGAAAATTCTGACTACCCCTAACCCCTTAAAAGAAGAGATTTGATCAAATTGATGAGCTCCTTTTGAAGTCAGTTAAAAGCACGTTCGTTATTTAATGCACAACCAATTCCAATTTCCCTAATTGAAAGATAATTTCACGTCGAATCATTATCACTATCACATCTAAGCGTTTTCACAATCTCCCCCCACTTCAACAATGGGATTCAGTAACTCACATCTAATTGTGTTGTTTCGACACAAAAAATGCTGAAGATAAGCAGTCTCGCCATGTTATCCAAAACTTATCCGTGCCGCATCCTAGTTAACGAACGTTCGAAAAATTGGTATTCTGGAAGCCCTCCAAACGAACGTTCGAAACAGACCACAGCGTGCGGGAAGGCGGAGCAAATTCCAAACAGTTCGTCCCAAAACGTCGATGTCACACAAACAAGAGTGATGATTTTTACGTCACTTCCTATTGATTATAGCCAATGAAAATTCGGCAGAACGATTTTCGGAAGCAGTGAAAACACAAGCGTCTAGATAGTAGGAACTATCCTGCTTCTCATCGCTTTCCTTCCAGTGCGCATTCTGTGTCGCGCATGATGTCAAAGGTGGGGGTGGAAACAGAAGAGGGTAGAGGAGAAACTTCTCGGCTTCTCGCTCATTCGGCATTTCGCTTTTGCTAGCTGTTGTTACTTGTTTTCCCACCTCGTTGCTCTATTCCCG
>JAWZYV010018518.1:0-28820 GCA_038373885.1 Cheiracanthium punctorium
TAAAGTGATTTCTAGTACTGCGAAGAAGAACAGATAAAAAAATTAAGCTTTATGAAATGACGAAAATTTTCTGCAATTTTATACACCTTTGCCACCTGTTACCTGCCAAAGCCACGATCATCCAAACTTTATAGTGGCCGATTGTTACTACCTCTATTGGGAAATATACGCAGAGAAAGTTTCAGCTTTTATACTATGACGAAGGTCTGGCGGCCGCGGGCTCTTGCTCTATTGGGAGGAGACACGTATGGCGTAAATAAAAGCCTAATAACTTCTACAAATGGTGTAGAAGTTATTAGGCTTTTTGTGCTTGACTTTGTAATCTTTTTGCAGCAATGGCGAAAAATCTAGTTTTATCTTGAAGTCAGGGTTCAGCGCAGCTATATAGCAGGATGATACGCTTTAAAGAATAACTTTCCATAGAGCGCAATGTATTGGGAATATTCTGAATGCTCCTGTAGGAAAACTATAAATGCTACATAGATCATTTACAATAGGGTACACGGTACTGTAGATAAGAATAACATGTAAATTTCGTAGAAATCAATGCATATTTACGCGAGTTAGATCAAGGAGAGACAGACAGACAAACCAAAATCTTAAACACTTTTCTACCTTGTTGGAAAGTGTTAAAAAAGCTAGACCATGGGGGGGGAGGGGAGAGAACGAAAGCTTTCAAGGTAAAGGCGCGGGGCCCCAAAAGCGCGGGCCCGTAGCATTTGCTACTTCTGCTATATTGTTAATCCGGCACTGCTTATGGATAAGACTGTTCTAAGACTGGAATTCGGATCCGAAAAATGGCATATTTTCAACTGAACGAGATGAAAGTTGGTCTTATTAATGCATATATCAATGTTGTAGATAGTGGACATTTTCTCAGAATTTTATGGAAAAGATGGTGAAGCCCTAAAATTTTGATCAAGGAGTTTTCTCTTAAAGGCGCTTTAACATAAGGGATATAAAGACTACGATACCTTTTCCTGAAATATGGTACAAGACATTCTCTCCTCGAGGGTGAGGAGAGGATGATGAAATATAGTCAACATTTTCACTCACAGAATATTTTAAAAGTATATAAATTTGTTTTGATTTCTCGATTGTGCTGATAAATTGCTCTCTTGAAAGTTTATTTTTCAGGGTATACAGCACAGGGTCATTACAATGACAGGCTGAAGACGTGAGCATGAAGATTTGGAAACGGATCCAAAAGTGTTTGGCTTGCATCGAGAACGTTTCAAGCCCGTGAACTCGCTTGAACAATCAATGTTCATTATAAGTGAACGTCCATTTAATTTTCAATTTGGATAATTTCCAGTCTATTATACATAGAGAATCATAATTTAGTTTTCCTTAAATTTGTATAGTAAAACTTTACAGCTTTAACTTTACATTCAAATTAATCTAGTAACAGAACTTTAATACATTCTCCTCTAATTTTTGATTACCTATAGATTATAATTGAAAGAGTAAATTTGGAGGAACGCAAATAGAGGGGGCAAGCGGAGTCCAGGCGCAGTGCTGAGGAGCTGTAGAATGGAAAGAATGCGCCAAAATTTTGTCCCGGATGAAGCAATCTATTTACGGTCTGTATTCATGGTATATATTAATTTCAAGAACTGTGTTTGGCTCGTAAGTATGATTTTGACACCTCCCCCATAATCACCCACTTGATGTTTGTTACCAGCATAGAAGTCCAGCTTTAGAAGCATACTTGTAAGTCATGCGAGTTTCAAAGTTGTAATGGTGGGCTTTGTCAAAGCTCCATAAACACCTGATCACGGTTCGAATTGAGGCAGATGCCTACGTCAAGCATTAAAAATACAGGGCTTTTTTAAATACGAATACAGAAACAAAACATTTTAATTGGTATCGATAACTTTCTTTTAAACTGGTGGGTAGATCTGATAATTGTGAAAACCCAAAATGTCACCTTTGGAATAATTTTTTTTAATTTAACTGCTGAAAAAATGCACACTTGAGCAAATGATTTTTAATCTAAAATTTACCGTTTCCAGTTTTGCGTTCTAATAATTTTACTCTCGGATCTGCAACAACGTACAGTTCAGCCTGAGCTTGATTGAAGCGGGGGCAGGCCCCTTTGATTCGGGACCCCAGTCGAAGGGGCCCCGAGTCTAAAACCTGTTAATGCAGTATTTTTTATTGCGTATGTGCTAGGCTAGAAGTCCTCAGTTACTGTTCAAAGCGCCGAAGCATAAGTCAAGCTTTGTTTCCCTCAATATTGGCAGTTGTATGATCAAAATTTTTAAAAACATAACAGTAGTTTGAATAAACTCTTCCACACTTAGTTCTCAAACTCCAAAACTTTAATTCCAATGAATATATTCGCTTTTGAGTGTCACAAAAAAGTGTTCATGTTGCAGTTGTTTCATGACATAGTGGACATGAAGATCTAGACTTTTGCTGTCCTGTCAATTTTTTGACTCCTCGGCTGGTGGAAGAGACATACCTGCTGACGTTGCTTAAAAATTTGGACAGCGTCAGCATTTGTGTATCGAAAAACGGCCATTTTTTTTTTTTCGTTTTCCTAACACTTTTTCTCTGAATCGGAACTCTTCTATTGGCAAATCTAACTCTTGTAAAATTAGCACTCGAAGGCATACATAAGTAATGTTTCTGACCTACCCCTTTTCATAATGGAAATTATTCAATTCTGTTTCACGGGAAGAACATACACGGAGCCGATACACTTCTGATTTTAAGCTATAAGTGAATTAAAGGGAAGCAAAGAGTTTAAACTTCTACTGTGCAAAGAACAATTTCTATGGTACAGCATAAGTGTTTCTGTGGATAAAGCAAAGCAATCTAGATTGTAATTTTGAATTACCATGTAGGGGTGGGTGGAACGATTAGTTTAAAGGTTAAACGGAAAGCGAGGTGATTTTTAGATCTGAAGTTGATCATTCTTTTTTCAGCCTTTAAATTTTAAACTAATCTCCATTGGAGCAAACTTGAACGCATTTGATCAGAATTGTACTGAATCATTCCAAAGCACTGAACACTTTCGCTGGATTCTAGTCTTTGGCTTCAAATTACGAGCGAAGTGAAATAGTTGAACATTTACTTTTAAGCTGAAAAATCATGCTTTATCTGGTGTTACATACCATTGTTTAATGAAATTTCTATTTTAGGTTAACTTCTCAACTGTAACCAAACTAGACTTCCAGGCAATCTAGTGAATTGACTTTGCTCAGCTTAGAAAAAACCAATGGAATCTCGCTCGTTTGATTTTCGAAGAATACAGTTTGAAAGAGTATTCACGAGATAGATACTACCCTGAGAACTTGACCGTACTAAAGATGTCTGTTGCTTCTTTGAGTGTAATCATTTATTTGCCAGGAGAGGACAGCTCGCGTCACTAAATGTGTCGCTTAGAGCTACATATACGTCCTTAGAGCTACATATACGTCCCTAAATTTCCCGCCACAATTTGGAACCTCATCAGAAGGTGGCGGGGACTTCTGAATATTGGCGCCCCTCGGAAACTGCTACCGACCGCCGAGAGGACTTTCGGAACCACGGATTTAACGTGCACGTACACCGCATGTACACGGTGGTCTTTAGTGGTAAGCCAGTTACGAGTCCAACGCCTTAACCACTGGGCTACCACGGCCCTGAGTGTAATCATTTGGAACAATAACAGTCTGCAAACTTTACTCTACGAAAGGACTAGTCACGGTGCCTGAACCATCCGACACAGCATGCAATTTAAGTGGCCCAACCATCGGCAACTTTTGAACTTTTTGCAAAAATTGCTGCGAAAGTTTTACCACTGCTCTCGGCGATATAGCACCACTGATTTTGAAAGTGCAGATGCTCTGTTTATACAGTGTCGTCACTCTTCTCTAGTTCAGAAATTCAACTAACGGGGTAATCTGACTTTGAACAAAATATTTACGCATTGATATTTGTTACCAAGGTATGACTAATGTACAAAAGATTGCGTGTATGATTACAATAAGAACACCAGGTATATGTTAGCTCTCGGCAATTTACATATTTATAACTGTCATTCTAATGGTCATATAGATAACTATTCATATTTTAAGCCTAATGAGTTGTAAATAGGGTTAGGTGGGTTAAAATGAACAATCTGCAGAAAACGGACAACAAATGTCAAATGCATAGATTTGTTGGCATGCTGATATATATTTAATTTACATCGTAAGCAATATTTTTAAACTAATCTATTTTTGTGACATTCTTTTACTATATCTTGCAAGTTGATTTGGGGGTTTTCTAATATTTCACTATTTAAACTCTTAGTATATCAAGAGGGTAACAATTCTTAGAGGTTCAAAATTTTGAGGGAGAGGAAATTTGACAGTTTCGCGTTTCCGTATTTGGACGAAAGAAATCTGAAGTCGTCCTGACTTCAGATTTTCTAAATCGCAGAATGACTTGATCACCCATTCTGGGATTTAGCAGTAACGAAGTGGATTAGTTTAAAATGCATTTTTGCTTGGATAATGGTTCAACGCGAAGGTGAAGTATTACGAAAGCCCCTGTATCAACGTGTCTGATATCACTGCTACACGTGAAGGATTTCAAAGTTTCGTGGAGTAAATTGCCTTAACACTAAAAAGTGCATGATTGCTTACAAATAGCTTGAAAATAAAACGAGCTTCATTTAGGTTTGCGTACGATTGGAAAAATATTTTCAGCATCCAGTTTCCCAGAAAATCATGAGGTTGAAATTCGAAAAATATGAATGATCTTCCCTATAGCTCTCGTAAAACAAAATAAAGCAGTAGACCAGTTATACTTTGCCCTAATACTATTTTCAGTGATTTTTGTATTTTAACAATAAATTGGAAGTAATCAAAAATTCGGGCAACAGTTTGTTCAGCGAACTGGATGCACACGCTATGAATTCATGTTTGTTCAAGAAATGTTGCCATACATTTTTAAAAATATTTCCATAACGGCTATTTATTTTAAATGAATATTTTAGGGAAACGGCAAAATTTTTTCTTTCACTGAAAAATTTAGTGCAGCCAGTTGGCTACAGTATGCAGAGTAGGGTTAAAACAAATGCACTGTGAAAATCTTTTCAATCGGAAGCTTTACGATCCTGTGAAAATTGCAAGTGGCTCTGTCTAGCATATTGTTGCAACAGAATGTAATAAATGTTGTATAAAGTCATTCTAATTTATTAGATTTAATTCTCGCAGTTACAATATAAAACGCTATACTGTAGTGATCGAAAACAAACTATTTGCATTTATTTTAAGTGCTTTAATCATGGAATGAAGCAATATTTAAAACTGGTTGCGATTTAGTTTTAGAACTTTCCGATTCGACCACGTGGTTATATAGCTGAAGTGTGAAGGGTTCTGGCCTCTTGCCGGCTATCCATTTAGCGGTTTGGAATTTTGGGCTTTTTCCATATGGAATGTGAATAGACGTTAGAATAACTTAGTCTTCTGCCCAAGGCATTTCTGCTTTTGGCGGATAATTCTAGTGTGCTTTATCTTAACGAAGATATAGAACTTGCTAACAGTACTGAATCTATGTACAGTTGCACATATTTTAAAATTCCTTATTAATCCTGAAATAGTTTAATTTTTATAGTGGATATTAACTGGATCTAGAATAAACGTACAAGCTTTTCATGTGTTGTATATTTCGGTATTTTTCTGTTAATGCTCTATGCTCTAATAATTCTACCAACCCTGAGATACATGGAACTGTAAATTAATCGGTCAAATCTGTACAGGCTATTGCTGTGATGTAATATTGTTCGACTTAAACGTTTTATGTAACTGACGTGTAAATGTTTTCAGGTTTGTCTCTCACTTGTATGCATTGTAAAACTTTCTGAACAAAATAAAATTGTGTTAATTAGTATTCTTGTTTTGTTTCACTAATTATGTGCAATAAATTGGCACTATTAATGGTATAAGGAAGGAAAACTGTTATCAATTCAAAATATGAATTTTTCTCGTCGTGAAACCAAATCGCTCATCAAAGGTCGCGGATCAATGCAGAGTCGTCACTTGCTCCGGAATATAATTAACCACTTTTTAAAACAGTAATTCTTGACTTAAATTATATCAATTTCCGAGTAAACGCGCGGGCTGATTGCCATTTCGAAATAATACTTTAACACTTTTATAAAAAAATTAATTTAATTCCGAAGCAGTTGGCAACTCTGTTAATGTCTATACTGGAATTCGAAACTTATGAGGTTCCTTAAAGTGACAGATGTCCTTGACTTAAGTTGTTTTAGTTTTATATTAAATTTGAGAAATTTTTTAATGCACGTTTTTATCACTATTCAGCCTTATTTACTAGAAGTCAAACATTTGTCTAAAGTGATGTCACATTGATACTTTTCCCCTTGACCCAGACCTCAAATTGACCCAGGTTACTTTGTACCCTCGAAATTAGCTTTAAATTAGCAGCTTAAACCATTTTCAATCGTTTTTGTAGAACTTCAGGGGCAGAAAACGCAAAATTCCGATGACTAATAGCTTTCCAGCTTTATTTTAGAAAAGATGCTATGTAAGATGTGGATACTTCATACTGGTATAAATTTTCCTGAACGTCTACGGTGCATAATTTACTTTTTGTTAATTTACTGGCAGTTTTTAAGCACAAAATTGCAGTATAAATTTAGATAATAAAGAAATGTAGACTCGCAGCAAGTTTCCGATATCAATATTTCGAAGTTAACCTGATGTCAAGAATTAACCATTTTTCTCTGGTTTGAAGTATACTAGAAGTTTTGTGGGATGAACAACTAAAAGTAAAACGAGTCGTTGCGTATTTTGGTAAACGTAAAATTTTTATTACTGAGTGGATTTTTAAGGGTAGATCTGGATTACGGTTCAGTTTAATAAGCTATACATAAAATTTGCAAATAGACTAATAATTTTAAATTGCAGTTTCTTCTGCTTTAGGAGAATGTTGGATTATACCGAAATATCAAGAGACGAAGCCAAAGAGGAGAGTGTGTCCATCCCCACGGAATATTAAACGTGTAGCAGGGCAGGCGCGTAGCCAGGAAAATTTTTCGGGGGGGGGGGATATGAACTTATGTGTATAAATAAACGGAATTTCATCACTAATCCAAAAATTTCGGGGAGGGGATATATCCCGATATCCCCCCTCCTGGCTACGGCCCTGTAACAGGGTCCTAAATGCTCCCTGTGCTAAGCTGAAAGCCTTGGGCCAAACCTTTAAGTCATCTTTACGACTTTCTACACATAAAACTTTTGTAAAATCGGCTGCGAGTGTAATATTGAGATCATAACTCAATTTTACCTTTTACCGCCTCCCGAGCAATACCAATGTAGTCCCTATTGCAGGTATTTAAAGCGATAATCAAATTTGAAAGTATGCTAAATATGTAAAGCCCGACTATGTCAACATTTGACATTTTTAATGGGCGCGGGGGGGGGGGGGCTTTTATACCAATGTTTATGTATCCTGCCATACATAAAACATATACAGAAAGTAAACAGTTCCCGAGATCTCTTGGAAGGTTTGTCAAAATTAGCAGTCGAGTGCCATAAGCAATGAGCTTTTATCGGACACTTTCAACAAATGAGATGAAATAATTTGAAATATGAATTTTAGGCAAGTGCTTTTTTACTTTCCAAACGTGTACCATGTAAGGACGACTGAGGTTCGACTTCGAGATTTTTTTTTTTTTTTTTTATGTGAAAGAGCATCAGTTTATGACATACGATGATTGGGAAGTTCACAGCTACTTCCAATACTTCTTCCAAAGTGATTAATTGGTAAATGAAGATGACGTTTCTGAACCCACATTGCTTTGTGATCCTGGATCGTTTTGGCCTTTCATCACCCTTTATATTACTGACAAAGTTTTGATTGGCCCTGTTGAGTTGAAACGGAGAGCTGTCCTCAGTTTCTGTAGTGTAGTTATGGATACAAATAAAAGGAAAACAAGAAATCCCTCTCTTTTTTTTTTTGGAGGGGGGGGGGCACTTGCCGATTAGGCATTGTCCACTAAAACTGCCAGAAAGTATTGTGGCCGTTTTATTATGGGGGCGGCCAGCGTTATCCCCTATGAAGGAACGGACAAGTTAATATTCATGTCCAAGCCGGGATTCGAACCCGGACCCAAGGAGTGATAGAGTGGTTCTTAAGCTACTACATCACATGGCGGGCCAAAAAGAGGTATCCGAAAGACCCCCGAAAAGGAGGGACAAACAGCTGACAATCCTCTTGGAGGCAGGCGCTCTGACTGTCGTCGGATCCCGCAAATGCGCATGCGCTTTTAAAGTTTATACGATCTTTCTGTCAGTTTTCGCCTTGTTTTACTTACTGATTGAATAAACTAAATGTTTCATTTTTTTACTAAATACCCTTATTCCTACTTTTTTTTTAATTACAAACTATTTTATTAAATAAATGTTATCAATTAAATGCATACATTCATGTATACAAATTAATATACTTTAAAACATTTTTTTACAGAATCGTATTTACGGCAAATATACTTTATTAAACTCAGAGAAGTGAAATGTACTCTTGAGATTTCTTAAATAAACTCAAATAAGTATTAAAGAAAACCTATGCATTGAATGGGAATAATTTATTTTTGTATAAATTTAATTTGGGAGATACTGTGTGAATAATTAATGTGATGGAAATTTTCATTTAAATACCATTACTAATTTGATTAAAAAAAGGCCAAATTCTCCCTTGTGCTTTGTTTTTTAGCATTAGAGTAAAAAATAGAAACTAGAATTAAAAGAAAAAATTCGAGCGTAACGATAATAAACAGCCATTTATTTACTAGCCGTATAACCAACGGAGCGCTTCAAAAATAAGGAAGAGGAATTTAAACAAGGAAAAAACGGATGGAAAGATTCTCTCCACCTGAGTCAAGAGCGCATGCGCGGAATCCCACGCAGGCCAGAGCGCCTTCCCTCTTGGAGATATGACACCTGAAGCGTGGGGAATACTTTCTGACTGGCTGAAACCTGAAAGTGACAATCAGCCACCCCTGGCAACCTTCCGTAAAGTTAGCAATGTGGAACAGAGTGACTTCAGAAAAACTGCTATATCAAAGCATTAATTAATGATTTGTTTTTCCTTTCGATTTTCCTATTCTGAAATTCTTACTGAATTCATAAATATCACTTTTTAATTAGAAATTTAAAATTAAGTATTATTTTGAATATTATTTTAGCAGTTTCGCTTGCGAGCTGTTACCGGAATCTTAAAAATTTGAAGTCTTATCTTACGGTTTCTTTGTTTGAAGATTACTAAAGTATTGTTTCAATATTTGTATGTCATAGGTGCAAGTGCAAGCATAGGCGGCTGGTGCACCAAAAAAGTGGGGGGTCAAAAGAGATGAGAGTACGTAAGTAGAGGGCACCCCTAAAGATGTTTTGTGTGTGTGTAAAATTGCCCTATTATAATTGAATTTGAATTTCATTATTGATTAAATGACCTTCTCTAAAAGAACCGGGATCAAAAATCAGAACGGATGCCCACCGAAGGATGCCGGGCTGGACTCGTGTTTAGTGTTAATTTTTTTTTCGCCTTCCTGCAACCCGCAAAAAAGTTAATATTAATAACCTCTTAATATAAAATGTGTGAAAAATATTTATTTATTGATCTGTTTGGTCGTTTTTATGTATATATTTTTTTAATTTCTGGAATTTTCGAATTTTTACTCCTCAACTATGGCCTAAGGGCCCTGATGTTTGTTTCAATCTCAATTCTTATGAAATAATAACATGAGAAGAATATAAAACACTTACTTGTTAAGTAAGTCCTTTTTTCTTTAAATTCTTAAATCGATCAATGATGTCACAGAATAACAAACTTCCTAACACAGAGAGCGAGGTCACTAATAAATTCATATATTTGATCTTATATTACCCTATCCTAATAAATTATTTGATATTATATTATGCAATATACATCCGTACTATAAATTAGAAGAAAGACAGCCTGCGATTTTTGTTTTTCGAAAACTCCTCTATTACCTTAGTAAAGTCCAATAGTATTTGTTTAATAGTATGCCAATAGTATTTTCGATTTTCAAAACAGCAAATGCAGAAAGCCTCTCTTGACACGTACTATTTCTAAGGTATGATTTTACAGATCTTAAGTATGAAAAACTTCTCACATGATGCAGTTGAAACTGGTATCACAAGGAGAATTTGGATTAGTTTTGTCAAATATGGAAATATATCACAGAGTTCCTTTTCAACAAGACTTTTCCTTAGTTCTGTTATCTCCGAAGATATTTCTGGCAAAGAGTCGGTGTATTTTTTGTACATTTTCTGAAAAATTTGAATTTCTCCCTTTAATTTTTCCATATCAAGATCATATGTTTCAGAGACTTTTTGAATTTATTCAATCTTTATAATCTTTGATGGATCAGTACATATTATATCATGAAAACTCATTTTCTTTTAACCTTTCGCTTATTGCGTTTAAGGCAGCATCTCTAACTGGAAAAGCAAATTCCGTTCGATAGAACGATTTAACATCTTTTGACATGCTGAAGAAACCGCCTCCAACTTTTCTAGAGCGGGGAAGTTTTGGAGAAGGGAACGATTTTCCTTCACAAATATCGTTAACATATTTCCACAACTTTTCGAAAAAAAAATCTTCATTTCTAAATTCTTGCAAGCATTTCTTTGTTGCATTAACCAACTCTTTAACTGTTGAAAAAATTAGAGATTTTGATTGCAAAGCTTTTGAAAGTGTATCTGTAACTTTCAAAACTCTTTGGGTCAGAAGTAAGCAGAAAATGAATTGGAAACTTTCAATATTATTTAGCAAAGCTTCAGCTTGCGATCCATTTTTAGGATCAGTTTCAGAGATTTTTGGAAGAGTATTTATTATTTCATCAAAATTCTGCAAGACGGTGTTGCAAGCTTCTACATCACAACTCCGTCTTGTATCACTTAACGACTTAGGTGACTTGTGCTTAGGGTGGTTCTTAGGTGGTCCTAGAAGGCTACACTCCGTTTTTATGGGAATGAAGGCACTCGTACAGTTGGGGGAGATAAAGAATAATTTCCCCTCCTTTTATCCAAATAAAGGAAAGGGAATGCGCATTCGCGCTATTGTTAATAACTATTTTCTTCCCATCACAATTATTGTGACTTGTTTTAGATCAACGCACCGAATTTCGCTCGCCGATAAAATGTTAAATGCGGCAAATTTAATGTCATTGACGGGATTTTTTAACATTACAAGTATAGGAAGATATTTGGAACCAATAGAAAATGACGTTATAGGCGGGAAAACGGTAAATACGGGTAACGTTAAACCGGGGTTTCACTGTATATATATATATATATATATGTATATACAGGGCTCTGTCCAGACTTTTCAGACAGGGTCCTGTGTTTGTGAAATTGTGAAAAATTTACTTATAATTTTGTGAATCTGAAATTACCAGGGTCCTGTTTTAGTAAATTTGTAAAAATAGAGTCCTGTTTTTGTGAAAATAGGGTCCTGCTTTCATTAATTTGTGAAAAATATGTATTTGGGTAATTTAAAAAAAAAGTGATCTTGTGTAGCAAAAGAAAAAAAATTACTAGCATAATTAATAATTTCTTGACTCCCTCTAGGCCTAAATTTGTACGTCATGCATGTTATGTTATATGTGTGGCTACATTAGGATATAACGGATAGCGATTTTGCCGGATACCGGATATCTGGCGCTAAACATGTATTTAGTTATCAAGTGTGCTTTTTCATTTTTTTATATGACATCAGAACAATAAATTGCAAACATGTTAATTGCATTAAAGTATTTCTTAATAATTGACTTATAATTTCAAGTCAATTATAAAGATTTAATGGACATACATCCTTTAGCGTCCGATGGTTTAACTTTTTTAATATAATAATCGCTATTTCTTGAGCCGGAATTCTGGTACGAACGCTTCATGATGAGAAGAAAAAACACGCGGTATGTGTTAACAGCAAACGTCGCATTCACGTGCAGCGAAATAAACAACTTGACCAGTGTTGCCACTCTGAAACTTTTACGAGGCGAAAAAAAATTACTCTGGATCTATGATCCTGAGGGAGAAAAGCTAAATCGCCTCTCTGTTTTCACGCCGCTCAAGTGCTACATGCAGAGTGGCAACGATTATCAATGACGTCATCTGCAGCCGTAGAAGCGGGTTGTAGGCATCCGTCTTGTACCTTCCCGGTCAGGTTAAGAAATGAAAAGCGAAGCATTGTTTACGCTGCTATTTATGTTGGGAGGGAGGGTTCATGGGCCGTTTTACAAATGAAAAGTAATATGAAGGGTCCGTTTTAACGGTAACATTTTTTGTGAAGGGTCCGTTTTTAAAGTAAAATATTTTGTGAAGGGTCCGCTTTTACGGTAAAATATTTTGTGAAAGGTCCGTTAACGGACCCAAATTTCGCCTAAACAGACCCCTGATATATATATGACATTGCACTGGAAAAATTCGCTTTTCCTCCCCCCTTCTCTTGCTCGGTTTGCGTATTGGGTGTCTTGAAATCATTTTTAGATGGATTGTTACTTTTGAACTTTGAAAATTGCGGGGGGGGGGCGAGGCCCCTTTACTTTTGGAAGTGAGGGGGCCGTCACCCCCCTTGCCCCCCCGCACAAGCCGCCTGTGGGTGCAAGTATCATGCTTTAAACGAAAATGAATTAAAAATCCTTCTCAAGCTTTGTATTTTCAAGCTTTAGCCTAACCAAGCCCCTATCTTCCCAGAGATCGGCAATGGTAAACCTAAAGTTTATTGCTTTTCTCCCCCTCATCCCCCGTTGTTTAGAGAGGGGGAGTACAGTTTCACTAAGAGGACGCTCCCTCATACTCTCCCCTCCGTTGGAAATAAAAATAATTACTGCTTGCTCGGCAATGGTCTTTGAAAGCAGCTACAGAAGCAGAGTTGGGCAAAATACATAAAAAAATGTATTTTCGATGCAAAATACAAATTACATTTATTCAAACACAAAAAATTACAAAATACAAAATGCTTTCTAAATTGAAAAAATACAAAATACATTTATTTTCTTAATACATACAAAATACGAAATACGTCTAAAACTTCAATTAAGTAAAATTTTCTACAGAAACTTCTAGTTTATTTTATTCCAGTGTATTTTAAGATGAACAAACAAATGTAATAGTAACTTTTTTTTTTTACATATACATGAGTTTATATTGCATCTTAAAAGACATGAAAGCAAAAATGTGTGACAAGTACTTATTGAGCGTTATTTTTCAGTGATAATGAATGGAATTGAAATATAAAATTAAATATATTTCTAAACGAAGATGAGTTGAATTTTATTTCTACTTTAAGATATATTTATAGCCTTACCATCGCACAGTAGTTATGTCACTGAAAATGGTAGACTGCCGAAGAGTGAAGGTCCCGGGATCGGGTCCCATCGAGCAGCTGTCGATCTAACAGTCTGGTTTTTTGGTAGGTTTTTTCCAGATGTAACGTGAATGCGCTTTAGAACCTCTTAGAAAGTTCTCCTACCTAGGCACCTTCCCATCCTTGGCAGATTGCCCTAGTATAGCGTTGCCATAATCACACAAACACAAGATAAATTCATATATTACTACAAAAGATTATATTACTACAAGATTGTGATGGAGGAATGGAACAATATCAGCCTTGAAGTTTTAAGTAAAGGACTTTCATCTTTCAAATCAAGATGCAATATGATGGTTCAAAGAAAGGGCTATCAGACTGAACACATTAGAAAATAAAATTCTTATATTTATTTCTATATACATCTTTGCAAAATCGTTACAAAAATGTGTGAACACCCTCTGTAGGGTACTTGCGGGAAAACCCGAAAAAAAAAAATTGTTGTGGAATATTACTTAAATGAAATTAATTTACGTTTCACAAATCACCCGTGCATGACGATTTTCTTAACATTAAACTTTTAAACGCCTCTGTCACATTGCTCAAGAGTTCTTTAGAGGAATTGCAAATAATATTTAACATGAATTTAAGAAAATGCTTTTAAAAAGAATTTAACAGTTTTTTTTTTGTTTTTGTTTTTTACACTTTTACAATGTTCTATATACGGTTAATGGGTCAAATATTTCAGGCTCTACAAATACTCAAGAGAACACATTAAATTACGATATATGTTTCCGAAAAAAAAAAATCTAATTTTCTCTTTTCTCGGCCAAAAGTTTAAATTTTAGAATGTCTAAAACTTTAGTGGATTTTGTCGAACTACTTATTAGTTATTAGCATCAGATATTATTAAATTTATACATTTATGCATAACTTGCAACTATCTTTATAAAATAAGAAAATACATGCCAATTTATGAAACTAAACTCTTCGAATAATTTGTTGGATTCAATTAAAATATTCAGATAATTTACTTTGATTTTCAGGTAGAAATTAAACCTTCATAATGTGTGAAAGATTATTTTAGTACGTGTTTTGATACTATCTGTGCAGTTTCTATGACAACTATAAAATGGAAGCGCCATGTCACGTGCTCCGAATACCCAGCCTAAAATAAGATCCTGCGTCCACAACTAAAACGAATAAGTAAATTTTGAGGTAAATATATGTAAATAGTTAACGCAATTTTCTTCCTTCAAATTTCCCTTCTTTTCTTTTTTTTCTTCCTTCCTGAGATAGTGGGCGCACACATTTTAAATTAAAACTAGCGTATTTTAAAATCGAGAAAAAAAAAAGGGAATAAAATATGAATTTTTTTTTTCAAAATAAGCGATAGTAAGTGCGATGCTTCTAGCGTTTTAAAATATTTTTCTAAAGACAAGTTTTAATTATTGCTGCTGATAAAGGAACTCTTATTATACCCTTGCTAGACATCTCCGAATGACACTGGCTGGAGTAATTTATGGGTTGCTATCTTTCCGCTTTTGCCATCCCCACTTTAGAACGGCGGCCATCCTCGTGATATTTTCCGTGAGTCTAGATCTGCAGGGTCACGCACTGATCGTTCTTGAAAAGGGGGTGAAATTGTTGGCGATCTCTTGGCGTGCCGATGTGTGGGAAGTAACCCTTTTTTCCACCATTGCGTTGGACTGCATTTGGCGAGAGAATAGCGACGCCAAACTGGTGTTGGCTCCTTTTTACTCGGCGCGTTCAGCTGCGTTTTCTTCTTCGCTTTGAGATAAAAAATGTTTCAGCTGTGGAAATCTTTTTGAAAACTTTAGATAAAACAATATTTTTCTGAAATTGTACGAATCTTCGGAAAACATTTACTCGCATGACTTATGCTATGCACTCTATGCAGCAGTTATTCATTTGCTGAATTTACGCGTGTGCTTGAGGTACAATTCAATGTTTACTTTTCACCATTTTTTGTAATTGTAATGTTCATTGGTGTAGTGTAGCTGATTTTTTTTTTTTTTTTTTCCATCGGGGAAAGGTAGAAGGAAGTTTCTTTTGAATTTCCAAACAAATATTCAATCCTGAAAACTTTCAGCGGAATTCAGCATTTTAGTTATTTTTCTCGTTTTTCTTTTAAACAATTACTGGATTACACTTAAAAAAATTATCGCACATCTCCGTGTTCCTTAGCGGCCAACTCAACTTCAATCTTTTTACATCTTTTTGGCAAATGAATATCTTCCCTTAAGTATTTTTTTTCTTTTTAACACGCTTTTATTAGCTTCACCTGTATGTATGTTTGCATGTTTCTATGTTTGTAACAGACACCTTTAGACTCGATTTTGACCCACTTTAAACGGACAGATTTAATTCAAACTTTGTACATTTATCAAGACCCGATGACAATACAATAATCGTATAAGATTATCCTGAACAGGATCGCCAGGATTAAATAATTTCCTCATTTCTTATCCCGATCGAAAGTAGAACACTTCCAAACATTACAATCTTAAGAAAACCCTTTCTTACTGTGGCTGTGATCTTATAGTGGTTAGTACATTGCGTTGTGGCCGCAATAACCCAGGTTCGAATCCTGGTCACGGCGATTTTTTTTTTTTTTTTTTTTTTTTACAAAATATCATCATCCATTAACCCATTTATGCCTAGTGTCCCTTTTTTGGGACGGCATTTTCGCTATTAGTCGAAAACGTTATTTATTTTTCCTAGCCTTTATTCATGAGTATTGAGCCTCAACTCTGCAAAATATTTTAACATGACCCAGTAGCAGAGGCGTAGCCAAGGGGGGGGGGTTAGGGGGGTCATAACCCCCCCATGAGGAATTTTTTGCCATACAAAATGTATATTTTTCACTACATTGTCACACCCACGTATACATATATATGAGTTGTAGTAGTCGTAACCCCCCCCCCATGAAAAACTTCTGGCTACGCCCCTGCCCAGTAGGATGTTGATATTTCGTTTTTTATGTATAATGATTTTAAAAGAAATAATTCCCTTGTTCAAGAAGTTGACATCAGAAATGTATCTATTATTTTTGTTATCAGTAAAAATCGAAGAAAGTCGCAAAAATACCCAGGCACAAATGGGTTAAATTATGGAAGAGTTGAGTACAAGAACATGTTAAGGGCATTCTTTTAAACACGCTTTTATTTGTTGATTAGAGACCTATTTTTCCTTTTTAGTGAGGAAGTTAGCATTTAACTGCAGGTTGATTTTGGTGCACAGCAGGGGCGTAGCCGGAGGGGGGCTCAGGGGACTGCTCCCCCCCCGAAATGGACCCTTTACTTAGCTTACAATTTGATATTTAGCTTACAATTGAACTTTAGCTTAAAATTTGATACCCGGCCCACCCCGAAATAAAATCCTGGCTACGCCACTGGTGCACAGTGAAAATAAATTATATCCTTGTACTTTCCAACTTAGTGCTCCTTAGTGTCTTATGAGAGATATCGAAAATTAAAAATAAATTTTAAATACATACAGTTAAAAAAACTAAAAAACACGCTTTTATAGCAAATCGAACTAAAAAGTGAAAAATAAATATATAGTTTAAAAAACCAAAAAACACGCTTTAGTGATAAATTGTAATAACTAAAAAGCGATTAATAATTCTTAATATAGAAATAAATTAATGAACGAAAACTAGTGTTATTGTGAAAAAAGCGTGGGGTGCTCCGTATATCAGTTCTTGAGAATGTTCGATCGGTACGATTAGTACAAAAATGATACAAAAAATATAGCACAAAGCACCCCACGCTTTTTTCACAGTAATACTAGTTTTCACTCATTAAATTATTTCTATATTAAGAATTATTTATCGCTTTTTAGTTAGTTCAATTTATCACTAAAGCGTGTTTTTTAAACTATATATTTTCATATGGCTGATGCACTTACTAGTAGCGTTTTCTCAGGATGTGCAAGTTGTGTGTTAACGCGCAACTAAAAGCAGAAAAAAATATTCTTGAATTTTTTTGTAAAATGAACTTGTTGACTTGAACCCTTGTAAAATGAACTATAAGAATCCTAATATCCCTTCCCGCCAGGTGACCAGATAATGGGGCATTGCGATGTGGCAGTGAAACACGCTTGTCCAAAGCAAGGCGTTGGAAGCGACTTAGCCATACTCTCACTCCCACAAACAGGAGCATGCGTTTTACGTCTTCTATCTTGAACTTATGCTGGGCAAGGCGTTGAATGCAATTAAAAACTTTCAAATCAGCAGACAGACAGCCAAGAGGTCAGAAAGAAGCACTCCTCACTCTCTCTGACAATTGTCTCTTTGCTCCTTAGGCTTCACCACCGCGCATTTCCCTTTCTCAGTTTTCTCCCGGGGAAAAAAAAAAAAAACCATTCTTTTTGAAGAATTTGTACTGAACAGCTTATCAGAGAACACTTTTAAAATTTATTTTCAAATACGAAACGGTGGTAACACGCTTTAAGGGCGTGCTCTATATTTCGTATATTTAACAATTTTTTCCTGACTGTTTCGCAACTCCTATGGCTTCATTGTTAGTAATAGTTCATCGTACAACTTGTAAAAAGACATTCTAAATTTTTAAAAAACTCTATCGCAATTAAATTCTTTAAAAAGCAGTTAAAATTTGCACGATTTCCAATAAGAACAGCTTTATATACAGGGTGATTCAAAACTTTGAAAGATGGTTGGTTGGTTGGTTGGTTGAAGTTTAATGGCACAAGGGTCCAAAAAGGACATACTGCGCCAAAAAAAAAAAAAAAAAAAAAAAAAAAAAACTTTGAAAGAAATGTAAAAGATGATAGGGGAGACTAACACGATTTTTGAACCGCATAGCAATGTGAGGTCCGGAACGTAGTCTTCATTATCGCTTGGAAGAACTCTTGGAGTATTTGACTAAATACTGAATCGAGATTCATAAGCAATGAGCTTTTCTCCGACACTTTCAACAATGAAATGAAATAGAATTTGTGAACTACCAATTTTGGCTAAGTATTTTCTGTGAACGATATATTTGGCATTTGATGGTCGGAAAGTTCACTCTTACTTCAACACTTCTTCCAAAGTGATTATTAACTGGTAAATAAAGACTACGTCTCCGACCTCCGATCCCACTTTGCTATGTGATTCCAAAGGCCAATGCTCATGTGAGCCTCAGGGGGTGAGGGGAGTGTTTTGATGGTCAATTTGCACGTGCAGACTATTGTAAAAAGGGGGGGGAGGGAATTCCCAGACAGCACATAAGCTTAAATCAAGCTTGACATTTCTTTGAATTTGACGTATTAATACAAGCTTGACAGTTCAATTCATTTTAAGCCTGCAGCAAGCTTGGAGAAGTCATTTGAACTGTCAAGCTTGAATACAACTTGATTACTGCTTGATTTGGAAAGCCACATCCACATAACAAATAATTTATCATCAGTCATAACAGTGCCGTAACTTGGGTTTACGAGGCCCTGGGACGAGAGTGAATATGGGGGCCCTTTTAATCTTATATATATATATATCCACCACTATGAAATGTATACATATCTATATCTATCTATATATATATATATATATCCACCACTATCAAATGTATATATATATATATATATATATATATATATATACATTTGATCGTGGTGGTTCTCTTTAAATTAAATTGGTGAAATAGTACCTGCATAACATTTCTATCAATTTTAAACAGTTTCCTATATAAGTTTGCTTCAAGTCGTACAAAATGTATGTTCTTCACCTTACGACACACTATACATATATGTGAGTTGCAGTAGTCGTACACCCCCCCACCCCCCACCCCCCAATTAAAAATTTCTGGCTACGCCACAGTACTTATTACAATAAATTTCTTTACCTTGTTAATTATTAAGTCCTTGATTTGTCTTCCTTTATAATTTTTGAAAAAGGAGGTTTTTCTTTTTTAATTTCAGAAAACTCAGTTGCTGCTGCTCAAAGTTTCATATATATATATATATATGTATGGTTTCTAATTCTTGCTAATAGCTGTTATATTTTTATGCGAGATATGTCTTATTTGTAGTATGTTTTGTGCTTTACTTATATATATATATATATATATATATATTCTTTTTTAATAGTTAACCGTATGTATTTCCAATATGAAAGAAAAGTCGCGTTTTGGAATCTGCTTCAAAAATTTTTCATTTAAAGACACCCCCCAAAATAAATTATGTGTATACTCTCTTTCTCTTTTATGTATGTGTATATATATATATATATATTATAAAAGTTCACGAATAAAGAAAAGAGAAATTGAATAATACAAAAGCTCATCTTAATTTTTATGAATTTAAAAAAACTAGTTAACTAGATGAAGTTCATCAACAAGGTTTTAAAGTTCTTAGGGATGTTAAAAATTTTTAAACTAAAATCAATTTTATAAATAGTTATCGCAATGCTAGAATATAATTTTGCGATTATAGACCTGTTGCCTTTTATCAAGATTATACTACTGAATTTTTCATTAATTTACTCAGAAAAGAGGAAAGCACAAAAGAAATAAGACACTTGCCTTTAAAAAATTGTAATCGGATAATAGCAATATTTATATGTTGCAAATTTCATTCATATTAAAATTCGTTATTTATCAATAATAATATATTCAGAGTAAAAGTTTACTAAACTATAAACCTTCTAACATTCTAATCTTCCATGAAACTGCATGTAAAAGTAAATATACATTTTATTTACATACTTTCGTACTAAAATATTTATAATTTATCAATATCAATTTTATTACGTAATTAATATTATTATTATAAGTTGTAATCGTATCGAAGAAGAAAACAATAATTAAACTCTAACAGCTTTTGCTTTACGGGTTGTAAAATATTAAAAGCTTAGTTTATTAATTAGTTTATTTTCGAACATATTAAAAAATATTTTTTAATAAATAAGTTTAGTATTAAATTTTCATATTTGAACACAATGTATATTTGTTTATTCGAAACTGTAAAATTCAATAAATTATAGCACTAAATAAACATATTACTATTACTTAAAATAAAAGTATGAGTTAGAAAGATTCAGAAATAATTTTTAAATAATTTTAAACGAATATCAATTTCATAAATAGCTATCACAAGGCTAGGATTGGTAAATTTTTTAATAAATAAGCTTTGTGTTCTATATGAAACTTTTAATACTATATCTGAAACACAAATTATGTTTCGATACATACTGTGCATATTAATTATGGCTCACGTCAAATACATTTTTCTTAAGTTTCAAAAATTGAAGTTACAAAACACTGAAAAGTGGCCTATCTAATAATAAAATAAATAAATAGCTTATGAAAGCCCCTGCATGACAAATTTTCTATTTCACGCCAAATACATTTTTCTTAAGTTTCAAAAATTGAAGTTACAAAACACTCAAAAGTGGCCTATCTAATAATAAAATAAATAAATAGCTTATGAAAGCCCCTGCATGACAAATTTTCTATTTCAATTGAAAGCACGGCAACAAGCGAGGAACGGGAGGAAGAATATTTTCCCTAAGTCCGTTTCGTGTGTGGGTGAAAATGGAGGTCTCCCTTTTCGCCTGGTTTATTTGGAGCGCAGGAAATAGCTAGCCAGCAAGTGGCCACTGCTTTCCCCCATTCTTGCGGCGAGATAACACCTACACCTTTCTAACCAGGTGTTACCCCCTAACCTGTATCATCAAAATTGTCGGCACAGCTTTTGCTTTATCGACAGCCTCGACGAAACTAATAGTAATCGTGGGTGCTCAACTGTTGATCAGTACACAGGCAGCGGAAGGGGTTGTCACCACATAATGAATGACCAATTTCGTAAGGTCGGAAAACTTTCTTTTAGATGGCCATTTGCGTATCGTTAACAACTTTTTTAACAGGTGTTATCTATTTTGAGTATCTGTGATCTGTGTTACAGATGCACCGAACCGCCAAAAGAACAGATTTTCAGACCATGTTAATTACATCGTCCGAGTAGCCTTCAGATGTAATAAGATCCAGATACAAAGACAACAAATTTATGTTTGACAAAAATTCCCTTACATTTGTTAAAACGATGGATCGTTTTATAGTTTTACCTTGAAAAGCGTTAAACAGATTTTCTATCAATCTATCTTATATGTGATAAATACCAATCTTTGGTCTAGTCATGTGGGAATATCATGAAATAAATAGAATTTTTAAAAAAAGAGCTATTGAAATAGAATGTAATGAAAATTCTCTCAATTCGCGCACAAGTTTTAATATTTAAAAGATGTTAGCTATAATTCATACTGAATCACAATCACAATACTTAAATGTAGGTTTTATGCAGTGGAGCACAGCATGGGTGTCTATAAGATAAGAATAGTTTTAGAGAGGGCTCTTGCATTTGTGGAAAGGGACTCATCTCAGGCTTTGAAATATTTAAAACGAAAACAATACAAAACTACAAAAGAATTCAGAACGCAGTAAAAATGCTCATTTTGCAATCCCCACAGTTCTGAATGAATTATTTTTTAAATGACATGAAGTACTTTCCAATCCCTGTTCTTCTTTTTTTTTTCCATTTGAGAACTAAAAATCTTTCTTTTTTGAAATTTTATACAAAGAACGGGCAAAAGTGTATATACTTGTCATAAATAAGTCACTGACTAGAAGTAGATTAGTTCCAAAACTTTCCTTACGCTTCTTCCCTTTTCTCATGGAACTTTATGCTCTCTCCATATTAAATAATTTCAAAATTATATTACTTGATAAATTATGCCCCACCATGGACGAGTAGATAAAACACGCAACATACAATATAGTAAGATGGCTCAAGTGTGAAGATCCAAGGTCCAAGGTTCTGTCCTGCCGTTCGATGTTTTGGACGGTTTTCTCCATTGCACTCCTTCTAAGCAGATAACTCTTGCGTAGCTTTACCTTAATACAACGCAAGACAACGCAAGAGCATTAATAAACACCAATATAGCTCTTATGTGTTCGTGATATAAGTAGAATTATTTCTAAAAAAAGCGTTTTCAGCCATTAATGGAGCACTTGATTTGTAAAAAATAAAGGTATTTTTATTTCATATATTGGAGTAATTAATGGATTTTACATTCCAGCTGAAATGCAGCATTTATTTTCATCTTTAGTTGAGTGTTTATACAAATAATTATTGAATCATTTGTATAATGAATTTAAAAGAATGTACAAATCGCTGGTTATTACTCAAGTAGAAGAAAGTGAGGGCCAAAAAATATTAAGATATTTTGCTAGAGGGGCTCAGACCATTGGTTTTTACAGGGGAAAATTTAAAGGACATAGTGTCAATTTAAGTAGTTTAATTTTCAGTTTTAAGATATGTGAGAAAAAGCAGCTCATGCCATTTAGCATTTGGAGTTTTGTATGCCATGCCATGCCATTCCTAATTTAGATCCTCATTAAAGGAAAAAAAAAATCGAGCATTGACTTACTCTAGACTTAGAACCCTTTTCTAGAAAAGGGTGGAAGAAAACTTCATGTACTATGCGCAGTGGCTTACACAAATAGTATGTGGGGAGATTCAACTTCCCCCGACCTTTGTCCATACATTTTTAACATAATGTCCGAACACTTTATTAACATAACATTACTTCCATACTCCCATCTTTTACAGGAAGTTAGTGTACAGTGATTATTCATCTGCACATTCTTTGGAAGTGCATAAAATGTTCGTAAGTAATAATTACAACAAAAGAAAAAACAGGCCTTTTGCTTGAAATTACTTAAGTGATATGATAATTTTAAGAAATAAGAGGGGGGCCCCCAAAAGAGATGTTTGCTTCAGAGTGGCTTTTTGAGGCCCAGATCATGTTTATCTAGAATACAAATAAAGGGAACTCAATGTCATTAGTTAAAGAACTTGGACTCTAAAAATACTGGCATATAAATTTAACTGGTACATATGTGCTGTATACAGTACATATATCGTAATACAGCGGATCTGTTTGTGAGCTGTTAGCTGTTTTGTAAGCAGTAAGCAGCTTATTTGTTTTCAGCTTAAACAGTGCTAGGTGATCCGTTTAGAATATTAGATGCGCAAATCTGAAAAGTTATAAAAAACCAAAAAAAAAAAAAAAAAAAGAGGTTGGGAAAATAGCTATATAGATTTTGAGGCCCCTACGTGTGGGGGGGCCCCGGGCATTCGCCCCGCCATGCCCCCCTATTTTTACGGCACTGAGTCATAAATGTACTTGACCATGGAATTAAAAAAAAAGATTCTATATTTCCGAATATTGAAATTCTTCAAAATAAAATACAATTATACTACGAAATTGATTTCAAAATCTGTCGTTTGTCTCGATTTTGGCCAATATTGCCCAACATGAGTGTCGCGATATTGAAAGTTTTAAAACGTGTGCTGCTTTTAAGTTTATATTATGTTTATTTCCCTATTAGTAGAGTCTATAAATCACGCATAACATTATTTTAATTTTGATTCATCCTATGGAATAATAAAAGAAACAGATCGGCATCGGCCACTGATCCATCTCGCCAGAAAACGGCGTCACAACCATAACAGTCACTTCAAACTTTAGTCATATCAGCACGGGTCAGATTGGCTGAGTGGTTAGGACGCTGTCTTCCCAACCCTTAGGTCCCGAGATCGATCGCGGACGCTTGATGGAAACAGATTAAAATAACTTGAAATTTCAGCGTGGAGGGGGGTAATGCGTGGAAAAATAAAATATGTGGGGCGAGTTCGCCGACGGGCGCTCCGTGTATTTAGGAAATTTTTTTAAGCTTGAAATTAAGCTTGCTATGTCAAGCTTAATGCAAGTTGGGCAAGTGTAAACTTGAACACTTGATTCAAGTTTGCATTAAGCTTACACGCTTGAAATTTTCAAGCTTAATTCAAGTTTACTGACTTGATAAATCAAGCTTACTGCAAGTTTGATGAAAATTTGCTGTGTTGTCTGGGTTTGCAGGGTCGAAATATTTATGGGATTTTAATGACCATCCGCGATTCACCGATAAACGCCGACCCTTGAAACCACAAAACCACGCCCCAAACACGATGGGGAGACTTTCCACCCCAATCCGGTAAGAAGATACTGAAGAATACATTGAATTGCCATTCTAGCGTATGACAACTCACTCACATTACATTCCTGACACAAAGTTTTTAATCACCCTGTATATATTTTTAAGATGGAATTTTATAATGCTATCCAAACACTATCAAAATATTCTTTTTCGACCCTTTCCTACGCTGAGAAAAATAAATAAATACATAAAATAATTGACAATGGTCGACCATGCCTTATGCGAGTAATGTGAAAGTCAGAAGTGGTGCTAGTTTTCTCAGATGAATTTGTATGAAATTTGAGACTTGCTTTGTGAATGCAGTGAAGTAAATTAAGTGTGTTCGCTCCCAGAAATGAGAATAAACAGGTTAACACCAAGCCAACTCTCGGAAACTGCTATCGACATGTCGCTTGCAGTTTCCGAGGTGTGCCGATATTCAGTCCCTTCCTTCCAGGCGCGCACACAGGATTTTTGGATGGGGGGGGGGTTAATTTAACAGTTTGGGGGGGGGGGTCCAACTTTTACGGTTTGGGGGAGTCCAACTTTTATGGTTTGGGGGGGGGTCCAACTTTTAGGGATGTTCCAGATTGACAAAAATCAGTGATGAAAGAGCTCGTTTTCATTAGATAGAATTCATCAAAACTCGTCCCATCTAGTTCCCTAAGAATACACTACACAGTACAATAGGAAGCAAACTAATAGTTGTACAGTTTTGAGAACGAGATGCTGTTTTATGTTCGCTTTCAGTTCGTTTTTGAAAAGTTGAGGAAAACGAGAAAAAATTTCTTTTTTTATTTATTAGAACTGAAACTATTGCTACCTTTTTTTTGAATTATTTTATTTACTATAGATATAGGATAATAATCAATCAAAAAAAAAAGAAAAGAAAAGCCGAGGGGGGGGGGTTCAGGACCCCCTGGACCCCCCCCTTGTGTGCGCCACTGCTTCCTTCAGATCAAAATCCAAATTGTGGCAGGAGGTGATACGGCTATAAGCGCCCTCAGTGGCAGATGACTGTATTACGCTCTGCAAGAATTACGGTCGAGCCTTTACCGCGAACAGATAAATCGTAGATCTTCAGAAGTTTACTTTTATTGAAAGTCAATATTTCGCCGGAAGAAAAAATCCCATTTAAGGAAGACTACTATAGTGTTTAGTGACGAATTTTTTATAAGTATATGAACTTCACAATAACGTGTAAGAACTATTAAATGAAATACATAAAAAAATAAGAATGAAATCGGAGCGAACACCTAATTAAAGGTAAGGGATTCATACCTCGGGATAGGAATAATTACAACTAGAAAACCATGTAACCAGAACAAGCAAGAATATAACGCTCAGAAGCAATAACATTCCAATATTAGAAGGAACAAGGATGTTACACAGAACGTACAATGCGTCAACAGTATCTCAACATTAATGCAACAAAACCGAGAATTTCTGCGTCATAATTCAACAAGTTGATTGGGGAAATAATGGATAGGCATTTGAGTAAATATTCAAGTATATGCCAACTTCTAAGATACAAACAAATTAAAAAGATCAATTATTACACATGAGTCATAGCTATCAAAAAGTCATGTTTCTCTCTCAGTTCGCTATATGCGATATCACATCATTGAAAACCCGGATCCATCTAGCTTACTATCGGCAGCAATAACGCTCAACAAAAAACTGTTATTGTTAGGTAAAAATAATTAAAAACTTTCCATTCTGTTTCTTTTGTGCTAAAAAAGAAATAGGGTCTATATTTCTGCTTTTTACTTATCATTAATATTATTATTTTATGTTTCTTTATTTTTGATCGATTTAATGTTTTATTTAATCTATCCATTTATTTATTTTAACTTTCTACCTTGCTTTTGCTACTTCTTTACTCCGGTCGCTGTCATTCTTCGTTTATTTTCGGGGGTTTCTAACTTTTCCTTTTTTGCGAATGGCAACTTTCCTTGTTGACTTTTCAGTTCCAACCTTTTCTGCTCGTATCAAGCCTTGTTAGGTTGCTTTGACGATGGGAAACTCTGTAGGAATAAAATTTTGGGCATCTTATTCTCAGGATTTACAATGCGGTTTTAAACCAAGCAATCACAATATGTTCAGTTCAAGTAGAATTCGACCGCATAAATTACAATTTAGCTTATACAGGATGGCTTCCAGCACTGTTTTTATTATGCGTATATAAGAGGAGAATCAAAATTAGAGGGACAAACTTTTAGGAGGGGTACACGCTTAAATCTATTGATTAAAACTAACACTCATTTATTGATTAAATTTCTTATCGGCCGATTTAAATCCTTTTACGCCAAAAAATACTCATTCAAGACAATAATTTGTGAATGCCTCAATTCGCCCGAGCACTCCCCATCCGCTATATTCTATTTAACTCATTTTACGCAAAAATCTTGTCTCTTTGAGTATTCTCTCTCTTCTCCCCCACGACCCATATCCTATTACTATCACGTGACCTGACCAACGCTCTTAACGGATAGCGGTTCATAGTAAAAAACGCGGGCATAGTTGTGTGTGTATTCGCGGGCATAGTTGTGTGTGTTTATATTATATCCGAATACCAAATGCATCTTTTTCATATTCAGAGTTGTGAAATAAATTCAGCCTAGATATGGAGGAGATGCTTTAGGTAAAGATTTCGCTTTAATGACATAGTTTCTTACGATTGGATTATAAAAAGCTATTGTAAAACACACAAATGAAGTTAGGATATCTCCACCCAAAGTGAGTAAGTAGTATTTTACCTTTTTCATGTCAATAAATTGGGTTGCTGCTTTCATTAAATCTCACAGCTGGTTGAACCATGATTGCATTTCTGTATTCTGACTGTACTGTGAATTCGTTTTATAACTAGAGACTATACTGAAATTATATCTATTTATTAAAAGAATACTTTTTTATAGTGTATTAAGATATATGTAATGTATTTGCCTTGATTTAAAATTTATTTCCTCGGGCTTATAATCATAGATTACAGCTCTGATAATAAAAAATGAAGAAAACGAATAATTCAATATATTAATCAAAAACAGCCAATTTTAATAAAACACCCTTTTACTAGCTTAAAATAATAATCTTAATTGAGTACAGATATGTTAATTAAAAAAGGGCTTATTTTGCAAAAACGCTCATTCTGTAGCTTAAATAATAATCATAATTGAGTACAGTTATATTAATCAAAAACGGACAGACACTCCTCATTTTTGATTATTATTTAGCCAAAATGGAGCTGTTGTATAATGCTCAAAAATTGAGAATTTTTCGCTCCATTGATTTTTGTCGAAGAATGGAGCAAATTTTACTAAATCGGGTAAATGGCTGTTTGAAGTCAAAAATTGAGTAAAAATATACTCCGTTTGAGTATTATTTTACTCTCCGCTTAAATCTATTTACTACACGCTAAATAGATTTAAGCGTGTAGGTTACAACAAGACGATTCAGAATCACATAAGCGATCTGGGGTCGGAAACGGCATCTTCGTGCACCTGTTAACAGTCATTTTTGAAGAAGATTCACTTCATAAGATTTGTTAATTCAGATTTTTTTTTTTTCAATTATATCGATAAAATTCTCGGAGAAGAGCCCATTCTTTGTGAAACTTGGTCAAGAAATTAGACGCACACTTCAATACTTCTTCCAAAGTGATTATGAACAGGTACATGAAGACGTTTCCTACCTAGGGGCGTACCGTAAGCCCCAGCAGCCCCCGCTATGCGGTGGACCTCGGCTGAAGTGCGGCCCCAACACAATGAATTATTTAAAAAATAAAATGAAGCACTTACAGATACGAATTTTCACTTTTCTTTTTTTAAAGGTAACAGCAAAGCATAAGAGATAAAATTTCTGTTTTGCAACACCTTAACAAAGAAATAGCAAAAAATATACTTACTTACAGATAGAAGTCATCCAAAAATTTACAGTGTGATTTCTTCGAGCGGTTATTCCGTTTCTTATTGAGCGTCTGAAAGCCTCCTTACTTTAAATAACTGTAATATCATATTCTTCTCTCTCAATTACGTTGAGCGAAAAAGTACTCAGAAAAAGAAAGCACAGAAGTCTGGACAATTTCTATCATTTTTCACTGCAAAACGCTCCAAATAATACGATCTACTAAAAACCAGCTTCCGATTCCTCCTTCAAAAGTAAACAAAATGAGTACTACAAGAGATCTTTCAAGAAATGAAGGAATTCATTGTTCCTAGAGCGTTTCCGGTTTTGATCGAACCGCTTCCGGTCATATTATCCTGCGCACTTGCTTTATTATGATGTGAGAGACGCATTTCGCGATAGAATTATTGCTGTCGTCTTTTCTCGATTGATGTTACTTAATTGAAAGCAACATCCCAGCAGAGGAGACACGAAAACTATATGGTGAGTTAAATCTTAATTTTTATGCTGTTTTATTAAATTTTGTCCAAATGTCTTAGGCCCCAG
>JAWZYV010018519.1:0-27750 GCA_038373885.1 Cheiracanthium punctorium
TTTTTTGGGAAACAAATCAAATAAACATAAAATTTTTTTAAAAAATTTTTTAATACTCTTTTGTAGCAGACCATGACTATCGGACGGACACTTGGTGCACGTGCCCTGGGCACAAATGCAGAAATAAGCCAAAAAATTGAGTTTAACACGATATACAGGGGCACAAAAATTGAGCCAGCTAAGAGACACAAAATCTGAAAAGTGCCCTGGGCACAAAAGTGTTATAGTGAAAGTCAGGCCCTGGTTTGTAGACATAAACTAGATATAAAAGGAATTAAAACATTTTAAAATAATTAGTAATAATGTAAAGGTGTTAGAGTTAGTGAATTTTTTTTTAAATTTTTTTTTGAGTAGAGGGGGCCTCAAAATTGAGTTGCGTCTCGGGGCCTCTCAAGAGCAAAATCCACCACTGGGGGGAGAATATAGGTATTCGCACTCATTCTGTGCTTTCTGGGGGCCTGAGGGTAAAATTTCAAATGTTTTCTCTAAAGGAAAAATCCGCGAAACATTTCTTCCGAGGGAGGGATGAGTGCTGAGTACCTGTCTGAAATGACCAGTCCCCCCCCCCCCCTACAAACACTTATATGGGTATCATGTACGGGGGCCCTGTGAACAGCAACATGATCATTTTAGGGAGGGGGGTCTGATCTCCCCCCCCCCCCCCCCCCGAGTCCGAGTAATTTGGACCCCCCCCCTAAAAAAAATTTCTGGCTGCGCTACTGATTACAGGGTGTCTACCGCTCCAGAAAATCCGGAAAGTCTGGAAAAAGCCGGGAAATTGGAAAATGGGTCCGGAAAGTCTGGAAAAAACCGGGAAAAATTGGATAATGGGTCCGGAAAATTCACCAAAAAGATCAATTTTTTTTCCCTTTTTTACCCTTTCTCTCTAATTTTCAGACTCGGAACCGAATGCAACTGCAACGCATTTTTCGGTCCGCGAAAGCAAAAGTGATGGGTTTGTATGAGGAGGGAAAAATATGGGTTCATCAATCGTGACGGGAGGGTAAAAGACAAATTAGCTTACTTGGTAACTTATGGCTTAGGACCGTACTTCCAAGAACAGTTAGTTAATTCTATCAGAAAGTGCGACTACTTCTGTTTCTCAATGGATGAAAGCTTAATCTTGTATATTTCCGTTAAAATTGATTTCAAGAAGTTGTACAAAATATGCAAATATAAAGACAAGGGAGGGGGCATTGTTCAATTTCCCTAAGTAAAATGCATTGGTCAGGAATTTTTTTCCCGGGACCTCCCAAAAGTCAGGAAATTGGTTTTCAGAAATTTGGTAGACACCCTGTATTAGTATTGATATTATGAGTGAAGTGGCTTATAATATAACTCCGTCACGCTCAATATGTTTTTGCAAATTATGAAAGGTGAAACAACTGAAACATTTTATGTGAAAAAGCAAATGTTGCAATAACAGCATTTAGAAAAGCTATAGTAAAAGAAAAATTATTTTGATTTTGTCTTTTAGGAATATTGTTCTAACATTAGATATAACATATTTAAAGTGCTTTATACTAATTGGTATCTAATTTTGAAGAAAATATTTTTTCAACCTGCTTGTAATGGTACTTGGATCCCAATGTAAATTTTATTTAAAGTATATATGTAACCAGATATTTAAAATCAAAATTTTTAATTTATGTTGTTTTCAGTGTACTCATGCCGTAAAATTTTAAGTCTGAGTTAAGTTTTCCCCCTTTTTTTTTGTGTGTGTGTGACATAACTAAAAAAATATTTTAACATGACATAATTTTATGTAATGTTTCTGAATTTTTTAAAAAAGTTTTTGGTTGAAAAAGCTTGTCACTCTCTGAGCAGAAGGATGAAGAGTTTGTATTTTGTTAAAAATTGTTATTAGTATTCAATATTAATTTGAGAAAAATAAAAAATTGATTTGAGAAAAATAAAAATATATATAGTTCTTTTATTATACATGCTTTAGGTCTAAAAATTAACCAAGATCTTTATGATGTCTGTAAATTTATTTTAAGTCTTTTGACAATAGTATTACAGAACAGTGTTTTTCAAACTGTGGTCTGTGGATTACTGGATACTCCATTCGAAGCTAGCAAGGACTCTGAGAAAGAGTATATTGCAGCCTTAACACTAGACTCAGGATGCACATCAAAATTTAAAGAACCTCAAAGTGCCCTATCAGAAAAAGTTTGAGAAATCATGTTTATAAAAAATTTAAGCATTTCCCTATCTATTTGAAAAGTTAAATATTTATTTTCAAGAAACAACTCTGCTTTTAAAATACTAAACTTTGGATGCTTATTGTGTTAAACTCACTTAAGTTTTTAAAACTGCACTATACCTGCATAAAATCTTTTTATTCTTGCTAGGTACTGGTCTCCTAATAAAGATGGATCTCAGAGCTCATCTACTACTCCTAGTTTGTGCCATGCAGTAAATTTGTTTTTGAACAAAGGTAAATAAGTTAATTTTTGTAAGCATAACATTTTAAGAAGAGCCCCGAATTATTTTCTGGAATTTTGTTTGACATGGTTGACTGTGTTGTGATTTTTTATTATAGTTAGCAGATTGGCTTATCAACGACTTGAATTGTTGTGTGGTTTCTTGGAAATTTCTAAAGATACTGTAAGTACTAGTCTTTTATTTTGTTCTGTGTTTGTTGTTGTGTTTAAGAGATAGTGTAAACATTCCCTTCAGTTTTATTCATTTTTTAATTCATTATCATTGTTCAAAGTTTCATTTTTTGTAAGTCCATTGTATGCATTTCAGATACCGGGTGATTCAAAATAAATGTTAAGGCAATTGTTTTTTAAACCATAAGTGATCGAAACATACTTCCAGTTAGAAAAGTTCGTCAAATTAAGAGTAGCTTTCTGAAATGGCATTTTTTTACTGGGGGTTGTATACATATTAATATATGAAATTTAATTTTTATATGGTCCCTCCTTTCCTACTCTTTATATTTAGAAGAACGTTGCTCTTTGCCTAAGAAAATTAATAAAAAAGTGTCTCTAAGTGAAATAGTTAGCAAAAAATTTATTTTTAAAAATGATGACTTACACCCCTTTACCTGCTGTGTTGGCATCAGTTTTAAAGTGAAAAAAATCTTTACTTTAGGGGACCAACTGTGAGTTGATAAGATAAATAAAGATCCCATTGTTGTGAAACAGCAATTAAAGCGTTCAAATGTGTGAAATTAACAGGTGCAGTTTTACCTAAAATGATCGGTACGCTTTATGAAATTAGCGATAATTTAGTCTTTTAGGGGGGTCATCCACTAATTGCATCACGCTTCTAGAGAAGGAATTTTAAAGTGTAAAAGAGAATGACAAAATAATGGTGTGGGTAACTTTCACTAGAAACTGCCAAACATACGTTACAGGAAAATTCTAGCTAAATTAGAATTTGAGGAGTCGAGTGTATCTACCAAGTGACTATTAACATAAATTAACGTCAGTTGGAAAGTAATTACATTTTTCTTATTTTGGAGATATCCCTTTCTTGCTTGGCAACAAATGCCAAAATTTTCAAATTGATATATCTCAGAAACTATTCCAATCTTGAAATCCAAAAAACAAATACCAATTTTATTCTATATAGAACATTAAAGTGAAAGTGAGCAAAGCAGCATTTTATGTGATCTATTACAAAATTTTTAGTTAAAATTTAGCAAGAGAAATAAGTTACAAGTTTAAATTTATAATCCTAACATATTTGGGGAAACTTACAAAAATTTAGTGGTTAAGAAAAGTTTTAGATTAAATTCAAATACATCTATAATAATAAAAGTGCATGTTTGTGTAAATCTGTATGTGTGCAGTTGCCAGAAAAATTTACTCCACACAGAGCTCGGAAAATTTAAACATCTGAAAATTTGCCCACGAGTTCCATAATGTGCACCTGAGAATCAGAATTTTAAATTTTTAATTACTTATTAAATTAACTAAAAATTGTTTATAGGTTGCCATGCTCGGCGAGTTTTGCTCGCATAAAATGATTTATGCTTTTCAAATAAAGCAGAAATTTATTACTACAATTCAGAATCATGTGCATTTGGAAAACATGAAATACCATGGAAATTATGTCAGTTTTACACCAAATTAAAAAATATAGGAAAGAATTTTATTCTTCATGATCAGAAATTTTCAAATCCTGCTAATATAAATGTGAAAGCTTGGATGTTTGTTGCTCAATCACACAAAAACGGTTGAACAGATTTGGATAAAATTTGAAATGAAGATAACTTACATCCTGTATTAACATATAGACAAATTTTCATGCATATAGCATAATTTTTTTTTTTTTTTTTTTTTTTTTTACAGCGACACTCAAAATAAATCTAATGCATTACACTCTATGGGAATCTCTAAGTACTGAACCGACTCTAAAACTTTTTCTCTGATAGGAAACTAGTACTATTCTTGAGTATTATAGCCTACCTCTCATGCATATATGATGAATAGTTCTTTTACATGGGCACTCATAAGAATTGTATTACACTTGTGGGTATCTCTCTAACTACTGTACCGAATCTAATGCTTTTTTCATTGAAAGAAAGCTACACTATTCCCGACTATTATAGGCTACCTTTCATGTATAAAGCATGAATAGTTCTTGTACGGGAACACTCAAAATTATTCATAAATTGTCATAACTGTCTCCATTTGCCAGATGCTTAAAAAAAAATCTAAATTTAGTAACTACATATGCAATGTTATATGTTTCATTAAAAAAAAAAAAAAAAAAAAAAAAAAAAAATTAAATACTCATTTTTGTCTGTACCACAAGTGTCATCAAACTATTTCTTTTTTATTCACATGTTGCTTCATTTCTCATTCCACCTAATTCTAAAGCCGGTGTGGACAAAGTCGGGGATAGAAGCTAGTTAATAAAAATAGAAATAGCTAGCCTCATACTTGAAGAAAAGATTAATTTTATTTATATAGTATACTAGCTGACCCGGCAAACGTTGTTTTGCCATATAAATTATTCCTAGGATTATTTTAGTAGAAAGAAATGACTAACGTATTGTAAGTGTGTGAGGATGTGGTATATGAGTGGAAGAGGCATGGAGCGCTGTGAACAATGCTGGAATATAAAAATAACACAATACCAAACATTTATATTTTTAATTCATTGTAATTTATTCTTTACATTTATATATATCGCTAATTACAATAATTTTACTAAAAAATAATATCAATCCTTTAACGGAATAGAGTGAACAATATTTTTAGCTAACACAAACAAACTGCATGGTTTGCCCACTCGAGATCATGCCACGTATAATTGTCCGTGTGAAAAAATGGCATGCTCAAATCTAAGCCACAAACAAACATAGTTTGGCCTTGAGACTTATTCATAGTCATTGCATAAAAAATTTTGTCCAAAAAAAAGTAATAATAAAAAGATGAAAATCTGAAACATTTTCAGATTTTAAATACGCACTATAGCGCTATATATTAAAATCGTATCATAATTTATGCGTCGTCCCTATTTTTCTCTCATATTCCATTAAGTTGGAAAGTGTATATTATTCATGACTGTGCTGTATTTTCTTTTTTTCTTGTTTCGTAAAACCCATCTTTGGAATCGAAATCCATCTTAAAATCGTCTACTAAAACTATTTTACAATATTCGCCAAGTATATTACAACTACACTTCATCGTTCTATATATTGTTTCGAATGCGCATCATAATACATGCGTATACCATGTATGTCTTTCTTGGGTTGATTCCTACTTTAACGCCTCGACTCTCGCCAAGGTGGCGATCATTAAACATATGCAGTTACAATGACAATTTTTTGCATTTATGTGGCAATCATAATTTAGAATTAAAATGGCGATTTGGAACAACATGCAAGCACAGCATGCCGTTACACTTTTATTTATTTTGGATTACCAATTAATGTAGTTGTAATAATAAAGTGTCTTTAAATTCCTTAACTGGTGCGTTTATCGCTAATTTGTTTACTTTAGTTTTCATCTAGTTCTTTTGGGAGAGCCTAAACGGTACGTACGTATTATGCCGGCGGTCACTTCCGCCACACTACTTTTTCTTCAAATTTGCTGGCAAACTATTGCCAATCGTATTCCAAACCATCAACAATTTCATGTGCCCGGCATTTATCTTGGTGAAAATTGCTTGTCTTGGAGGACCGCCGGGATAATACGTAAGTACCGTTGAAACTTGTGCATTACTCCCAGAGACCCATGACTGCAAAGCTCGCCCCCCATACACCTAAGTACGGGTATTTTTTAGGTTGGCGAGAGTGGGGGGCGTTAAAATAGGAATCAACTCTTTCTTGTACCATAAAACACATCTTTGGAATCGAAATCTATCTTAAAGTCGCCTACTGAAACTGTTTTACAATCTTCGCCAGGCATATTCGTCCTATAGGCATATTCCAACTATGCCGCAAAGACATGAAATGGGAATCATAATCCATTAATGTACAGTGTTTTCTTTTCTTGTTCCAAAAAGCAGTTCTTCAGAATAGAAATCAATATTAAAATCGCCTAATAAAACTATGTTACAATATACGCCAGGCGTTTTCTAACTATACTCGAGATATATTTATAATAAATTGTCACGTTTTGGCTCCCCATTTAGCGATCCATTATCAAAAATTGCAAATCCTTGTGCGACTTTCAACATTTTATTAACGCCCCACCCCCTCTCCACGTTATCTGGCAAACACATTTGAAAAGGGACTCGATGCGCTAATGCCTAGACAAAAATCCTGATTCAACTTATTAGCACTCTGGTGCTAAAAATTTTGAGTTGGACCGCCCTTGTGACTTAGCGGTATGAGACAAAATCATATTCGCAGACCTAACGAATATACAAATAAAATTTCTTTAAAATCGGTTGAGCCGTTCTGGAGGAGTATGGTAACTAACACTGTGACATGAGAATTTTATTTATTAGATATACCCAATATGAGTTCAATCGAATGTACGGTTTAAAAGCTAGAGCACTTTCAAGAATTTCCCCCCCATAAGCCATAATGTAAAAGAAATCTTAGTAGCCCAGTAGAAAAACTATAAGTTCTATGCACATCAAAATCAATCTCGGTCTTACGATGGTGGTTTATAACATATATACCCAATTTGAGCTCAATCGAATGCCCCGTTTAGGAGCTATCGTGTTCACTCACATACACACACACACACACACACACACACACACACACAAACATACATCTCGTAAAAATAGCAAAAATGAATTCAGAAGATCTCAAAACGTGTTAATATATCAAAATCTCGAAGTCGAATTTTTTCATGATTAAAATACTTTCCTTACAGGGTACATGTTCGGAAAGAAAAAAGGATGAAAATCTGAAACACTTTCAGGTTTTAAATACACACTATAGTGCTATATATTAAAATCGTATCATTAGTTATACGTTGTCCCTATTTTTCTTACTTATTCCATTAAGTTTCAAAAGTGTATCATTATTCATGACTGTGCTGTATTTTTCTTGCTTGTTTCGTAAAACCCATCTTTGGAATCGAAATCTATCTTAAAATCGTCTACTAAAACTATTTTACAATCTTCGCCAAGTATATTACAAATATACTTCATCGTTAAAGGATTAATATTATTTTACTAAAAAATAATATCAATCCTTTAACGGAATAGAGTGAACAATATTTTTAGCTAACACAAACAAACTGCATGGTTTGCCCACTCGAGATCATGCCACATATAATTGTCCGTGTGAAAAAATGGCATGCTCAAATCTAAGCCACAAACAAACATAGTTTGGCCTTGAGACTTATTCATAGTCATTGCATAAAAAATTTTGTCCAAAAAAAAGTAATAATAAAAAGATGAAAATCTGAAACATTTTCAGATTTTAAATACGCACTATAGCGCTATATATTAAAATCGTATCATAATTTATGCGTCGTCCCTATTTTTCTCTCATATTCCATTAAGTTGGAAAGTGTATATTATTCATGACTGTGCTGTATTTTCTTTTTTTCTTGTTTCGTAAAACCCATCTTTGGAATCGAAATCCATCTTAAAATCGTCTACTAAAACTATTTTACAATATTCGCCAAGTATATTACAACTACACTTCATCGTTCTATATATTGTTTCGAATGCGCATCATAATACATGCGTATACCATGTATGTCTTTCTTGGGTTGATTCCTACTTTAACGCCTCGACTCTCGCCAAGGTGGCGATCATTAAACATATGCAGTTACAATGACAATTTTTTGCATTTATGTGGCAATCATAATTTAGAATTAAAATGGCGATTTGGAACAACATGCAAGCACAGCATGCCGTTACACTTTTATTTATTTTGGATTACCAATTAATGTAGTTGTAATAATAAAGTGTCTTTAAATTCCTTAACTGGTGCGTTTATCGCTAATTTGTTTACTTTAGTTTTCATCTAGTTCTTTTGGGAGAGCCTAAACGGTACGTACGTATTATGCCGGCGGTCACTTCCGCCACACTACTTTTTCTTCAAATTTGCTGGCAAACTATTGCCAATCGTATTCCAAACCATCAACAATTTCATGTGCCCGGCATTTATCTTGGTGAAAATTGCTTGTCTTGGAGGACCGCCGGGATAATACGTAAGTACCGTTGAAACTTGTGCATTACTCCCAGAGACCCATGACTGCAAAGCTCGCCCCCCATACACCTAAGTACGGGTATTTTTTAGGTTGGCGAGAGTGGGGGGCGTTAAAATAGGAATCAACTCTTTCTTGTACCATAAAACACATCTTTGGAATCGAAATCTATCTTAAAGTCGCCTACTGAAACTGTTTTACAATCTTCGCCAGGCATATTCGTCCTATAGGCATATTCCAACTATGCCGCAAAGACATGAAATGGGAATCATAATCCATTAATGTACAGTGTTTTCTTTTCTTGTTCCAAAAAGCAGTTCTTCAGAATAGAAATCAATATTAAAATCGCCTAATAAAACTATGTTACAATATACGCCAGGCGTTTTCTAACTATACTCGAGATATATTTATAATAAATTGTCACGTTTTGGCTCCCCATTTAGCGATCCATTATCAAAAATTGCAAATCCTTGTGCGACTTTCAACATTTTATTAACGCCCCACCCCCTCTCCACGTTATCTGGCAAACACATTTGAAAAGGGACTCGATGCGCTAATGCCTAGACAAAAATCCTGATTCAACTTATTAGCACTCTGGTGCTAAAAATTTTGAGTTGGACCGCCCTTGTGACTTAGCGGTATGAGACAAAATCATATTCGCAGACCTAACGAATATACAAATAAAATTTCTTTAAAATCGGTTGAGCCGTTCTGGAGGAGTATGGTAACTAACACTGTGACATGAGAATTTTATTTATTAGATATACCCAATATGAGTTCAATCGAATGTACGGTTTAAAAGCTAGAGCACTTTCAAGAATTTCCCCCCATAAGCCATAATGTAAAAGAAATCTTAGTAGCCCAGTAGAAAAACTATAAGTTCTATGCACATCAAAATCAATCTCGGTCTTACGATGGTGGTTTATAACATATATACCCAATTTGAGCTCAATCGAATGCCCCGTTTAGGAGCTATCGTGTTCACTCACATACACACACACACACACACACACACACACACACACAAACATACATCTCGTAAAAATAGCAAAAATGAATTCAGAAGATCTCAAAACGTGTTAATATATCAAAATCTCGAAGTCGAATTTTTTCATGATTAAAATACTTTCCTTACAGGGTACATGTTCGGAAAGAAAAAAGGATGAAAATCTGAAACACTTTCAGGTTTTAAATACACACTATAGTGCTATATATTAAAATCGTATCATTAGTTATACGTTGTCCCTATTTTTCTTACTTATTCCATTAAGTTTCAAAAGTGTATCATTATTCATGACTGTGCTGTATTTTTCTTGCTTGTTTCGTAAAACCCATCTTTGGAATCGAAATCTATCTTAAAATCGTCTACTAAAACTATTTTACAATCTTCGCCAAGTATATTACAAATATACTTCATCGTTAAAGGATTAATATTATTTTACTAAAAAATAATATCAATCCTTTAACGGAATAGAGTGAACAATATTTTTAGCTAACACAAACAAACTGCATGGTTTGCCCACTCGAGATCATGCCACATATAATTGTCCGTGTGAAAAAATGGCATGCTCAAATCTAAGCCACAAACAAACATAGTTTGGCCTTGAGACTTATTCATAGTCATTGCATAAAAAATTTTGTCCAAAAAAAAGTAATAATAAAAAGATGAAAATCTGAAACATTTTCAGATTTTAAATACGCACTATAGCGCTATATATTAAAATCGTATCATAATTTATGCGTCGTCCCTATTTTTCTCTCATATTCCATTAAGTTGGAAAGTGTATATTATTCATGACTGTGCTGTATTTTCTTTTTTTCTTGTTTCGTAAAACCCATCTTTGGAATCGAAATCCATCTTAAAATCGTCTACTAAAACTATTTTACAATATTCGCCAAGTATATTACAACTACACTTCATCGTTCTATATATTGTTTCGAATGCGCATCATAATACATGCGTATACCATGTATGTCTTTCTTGGGTTGATTCCTACTTTAACGCCTCGACTCTCGCCAAGGTGGCGATCATTAAACATATGCAGTTACAATGACAATTTTTTGCATTTATGTGGCAATCATAATTTAGAATTAAAATGGCGATTTGGAACAACATGCAAGCACAGCATGCCGTTACACTTTTATTTATTTTGGATTACCAATTAATGTAGTTGTAATAATAAAGTGTCTTTAAATTCCTTAACTGGTACGTTTATCGCTAGTTTGTTTACTTTAGTTTTTATCTGGTTCTTTTGGGAACGTTGAAACTTACTTACCGTAACTAACCTAACTTGATACTTACCGTATTGTACAATCGTATTCCAAACCATCAACAATTTCATGTGCCCGGCATTTATCTTGGTGAAAAATTGCTTGTCTTGCCGGACCGCTGGGATAATACGTAAGTACCGTTGAAACTTGTGCATAGCTCTCAGAGATCCATGACTGCAAAGCTCGCCAAAGTACGGGGATTTTTTAGGTTGGCGAGAGTGGGGATGTTAAAATAGGAATCAACTCTTTCTTGTACCATAAAACGCATCTTTGGAATCGAAATCTATCTTAAAATCGCCTACTGAGATTGTTTTACAATCTTTGTCAGGCATATTCTTCCTGTAGGCATATTCCAACTATACCGCAAAGACATTTTAAATGCTGTTTGGAATGGGCATCATAATCCACGAGTGTACCGTGTTTTCCTTTCTTGTTCCACAGAGAACTTCTTCGGAATAGAAATCTATATTAAAATCGCCTAGTAAAACTCTTTTACAATATACGCCAGGCGTTTTCTAACTATACGCGAAATATATTTATAATAAATTGTCGCGTTTTGGCACCACATTTAGTGATCAATTATCAAAAATTGCAAACCTTGTGCGACTTTCAACATTTTATTAACGCCCCCCCCCCCCCCTCTCCACATTATCTGGCAAACACATTTGAAAAGTGACTCGACACGCTAATGTCTACACAGAAATCCTGATTGAAATGAATAGCACTCGGGGGCCAAACATTTTGGGGCGGACCGCCCTTATGACTTAGGGGTATGAGACATAGTTAAAAACCTATTCTATGACCTAACGAATATACATAGAAAATTTCATTAAAATTGGTCGAGTGGTTTCGGAGGAGTTAGGTGACTAACACTGGGACAGGAGAATTTTATATATTAGATATATGAAGCATGGTAGCATAGTTTTAGGACATTGCACTGCCATGTGACTCATCCAGTGTTTGATTCCCGGTCTGGGCAAGGTTGACTCAGCCTTCTATGGGTTGATAAAATGAGCATCAAACTTGCTTGGAGACTAAATGCCAGAGGCTCTGCATCAGGCTGACCATCTGGCCAGGGCATATGCTTCTACACTCCAGAGCCCATAGTTGTGTAGGAAAGGAGGGCCGGTACCACTCTTATGATCATGTAAGCTGTTATGCCACTGAGTTTAGTTTATATCCGTGTAAGTTTAAGATAAAATATGTACTTTTGCATATTAGTATGTATTCATATATGTGAATGAATTGTTATATATTGTATAAGAATTTATCATTTTATAGTATGTATTAGTTATTATTTAACTATAAGAAGAAATGGTTTTGAAAAGCAGATTTCTGTTTATTATTAAATATACTTTCTCTGTCATTCATTTAGCAAGCTAATATTTGGACCTGTCTGGAACATATTATTTATAAAAAAGCCCATCTCTTGAAAGAAAGGCATCTTGATCAGGTACATTATTTTATTGTACTTAATATGAAATTATGAAATCAAATATAATTTCAATACATTTTAGTTTATATGTTAATTATAATAATCTTTTCTATAAAACCAAATAAAAAAAAGTATTCAGGACTGCCACTGGCAACTAAAAGGACTATTTGCTACTGTTTTCAGCTAAAGGCCTAAAAGCGACTATTTTTTAAAGAAAATGGGAAAAAATGCGACTTTTTTGATCACAGAGACCAATTTTATTGTGAAGTTTTAGATTTCAAAGTTCAGAAACAGTTCCAAGCAGCTGTTTCAAGAAATACAAATAAAATCTATCGATAAGTGCTTTACATATATCTATGCATTTACAATGCTACACGAAATCCTTTTTAAATTTTTCATGAATTTTGAAGTTTTGAATTTGTTATGAATTTGGCGTTCATGTGACTTTTCCATGGAATTCCTCAGTTTTGTTTATTTTAAGATTACCAAATTTCTGGCCTTTCCACTGCTTAGAAGTGTTTCACGAGTTTATTTTATGAAAAGCATAAAAAATGCTCCTCATATGCTTTTAGTGTAAATCATTTAAAATGTCATTCGCACATTATTTGGTAAAAATCATCAAAAATGTTCGCACGTTATTTTACAACTTGGGAATTACAAAAGCTGGCAAGCTGTTTTCTTAGTTCTAACCTGCACAGATGCATTTAATGAGAACAGATTTGCAAGTTGCCCTTTGAAAAAGATGCTAATCAAAAAGCTAGAATGGTTGGAGAATACTCGAAACTCCCTTATCAGCACTTCCAAATTTCTTATGTCATAAAAATATTGTTATATCACATGCTCTTGGTAATTAAAGGTATTAGCATGCTACTTTTTGGCTACTATTTTTGGATAAAGGATACTATTTTGGATACTATTTTTTTTATGTATAAGGCTACTGTTCTATCCCTTCTCCCGACAACCAACTCACCTCGTCTGCAGGCGAGTAACTCAAGATGAGATCCAGTTTTTTACTCAAAGAAAATTTATTTAAAACTCAGATAACAACTCCGGATTAAATGATTAAATAACTATATGCATATTTACAGATAACAGATCTACTCGTTCTAATAGCAGAACATTCATTACTCGGAGTCCACCAGAAGTTCCTACAAAAAAACGTCTAACCCCCGACGGTAGCTGACGTCCGTCTCTCCTGTTTCTCCCCTCTTCCGTTTGCTTCGTTCTTGGTCGCTGGAGTGTTGAATCTATGACACAGACACACACCGATTGCGCTATGCAAGGCGAAGCGAAATCTGACAAAAATAATCACATTATCAATATTAATATAATTCAAACATTTCAACACACAATATACTAAATTTCCAAAACAGATGCACAGACGCCTTTTAACACAACGCTGGATATTTAAAATATATCAATGCACACAAACAACATAAAAGAACAACAGATGCAAAGAAGCCTTGTTATAGATATATTTTTATAGGTTTTACCAAACACTAATAACCTTTAATTAGTTATCAACCGTGATAAACCGTCAGCATTTTTCAAGTGAGCACCTGGGGATTGTGAATTATAAATATTATGCCTCTGCAGAGACAGTTCCCATCGTTGTAATTTAGCTGACTGTGGTGCGGATTTTTGCAAGAATGTTAGTGGTTTATGGCCAGTTATTATTTCAATGTCTGAACCAAATGCACTAGTCTCAAACTTTTTTAATGACCACACCACTGCATATGCTTCACGTTCGATGGTAGCCCAGTTTTGCTGCATGTCGTTTAACTTTTGGCTTGCGAAACTGATAGGACGTGAAAAATTGTTGTCATCTCTTTTCAATAAGCAAGCACAGACACCATAGGCACTATCGTCACACTGCATAGTATAAGGTTTCTTGGGATCTGGTGTATAGAGCGTAGGTGCTTCACATAGTTGTTTTTTCAATTCCTTCAATGTTTGACTAAGGAATCAGTTCAGGAACTTTCTTTCTGGTAAGATCCGTCAAAAGTTTAGCTATTTCAGCATAATTTTTTATGTAATCACAGTAGTAATTGAACAAACCAAGTGCATTTTTTAAAGCTGTTTTAGTTTTAGGCATATCAATAGTTTCAATAGCTCGTAGTTTTTCAGGATGTGGTTGATGCCTTCCTGCACCAATAAGATGACCTAGGTATTTTATTTGTGTTTTCACAAAGACACATTTCTTTACGTTTACAGTGAATTTCAGCTTGCTCAATTTAGTCAGCACTGCATCTAAATGTATGAGATGCATGTTCCAGTCGCAGAAAAAATATAAGAATATCATCAAGATAATGCTTTGCGGAATTCACTGAACTTAAAGCACTGTTCATTATTTTCTGGTTACGAAGCTGCTGCATTACGCAGACCAAAGGGCTTATGTTCACTGTAGGGCTTATGCACTTGTTAGCTTTTCTCAAGTGATTGTTTAATAGTTATAATTTTTGTATGATATAGTGGTAAAAAAAGCTCATGCCAAGAAAAACCAGTTTTCAATTCTGGTATCTTAAATACAGATGATTCCTGAAGATAAAAATATGTAAGTATGCAATAACCCATAAATTCTACCTTGCTGGGAATAATCCTTCAACCTGTAATTGCTAAAAGAAAATAAAATTCCTATTTCTAGGTACCTGAAATAAAAATATTTTACCGACTCAAATAAAGAGACAAATTTATAAAAAACATTTTCTTTAATTATTATGACTTAACTTCCAAACTTACAATATTCTTATACAATTTCCTTTTTCGTACACATTAAATAAATGATAACCGTGACATTGTTTTTTTTTTTGTGAATATTCAATAAGATTAATAATACAAATCTGATTCGCGCGTGAGAATGGTGATTATATACATAGGATGAGAGCGGGGAGATATAGTGCGACTCAAGATTAAACACAAATCAATACAAAGGTCTTTTACCTTTTCTGCTGATGCACTGGTGGGGCATTTTTTATGCTTGATGGCTCGTGACATCTAGGGTTGAGCTATACACAGTAATTTTCCAGCAGTTGAAGCTCGGCAACACTCACTGCACTTTTAATAAAATTGCTGGTTCACTACGGAATTTTTTTTCAATACATTTTTTTTGAACACACTCACTCATGAACTTCATCTCCACTCTTCTCGTCACTTCTCATCTCCTTCTTCTTCCAGACCTCTTGGGGCCCCCCTTTTTTTTTTTTCGCTTTTTTGTTAGCAACCAATCCGGGATTCATTTTGCTCACGTCCCCTTTACGTGCATAATTTTCTGTTTCTCCGTTTCTGTGATTGGTTCACTGTCCTTATTTTCTACGCCTCCTAACCTACATCTTTCTGCGTATATATTGGCCATCTACAATAAATTTTTCTAATTTATTATGGGGCAATTTTGACTGTCCCCTCGTTACACTTTCTGGCACCACGATGTCTGCATCTCGTAACTCAGCTAGCCCACTATAAATTTCTTTAATTTATTAATGGGGCAATTTTGACTTTGCCTCCTAGTGACACATCTGGCTCCACGATGTCTGCATATTGTAAATATTCTTCCTGTGTGGGCTCCCCTTTTGCACTACAATTCCCAACACGGATTTCATTTTACTTGCTAAAACAAATATTTTGGAATGAGTAATTTACTAGCTAGCTATACATACGTTCTGAGTGTATAATATAATTGTTTAATTTTTTAAAAAATCTCGTTTTGTATTTTTTCCTTCTATGTATATTAATATATATTTCATTATGCTATAAATTTATATTTTTAGATAATAATGTGTTGCATATTTGCAATTTGTAAAGTCCTGGAGAAAGATGTGCGATTTAAGAGCATTGTTTCATGCTATAGTCAGCTACCTAATACTTCTGTTTCGGTAAGAAAAGTTTTGTACTTTTTATACTGCCTTTTAATTCTTTTATTATTTTATGCAATGACTATAAAATATACCCCTAAATTTATTGCAATTTAAACATATTATTAAAAATTTCAAACCCTATTTAGTTACATCTTGATAGTGGTTATTAAATTGTTGACATATGTTATAATCATATTGTTAATACTGAGAAATGACAAGCAATTTTCAGAAACACTTTCAATAACATAGGATTATTAAAGTTCATTTTCTGAATCCTATTAACCTTCATTAGAAAGCTTTAAACTAAAGTTGTTTTTTACTTTGTATAATTCACAAGATGAAGTAATTTTAATCTGTAAATTGTCAACATCCTTTTTTCTCATATGCTATAGTAGTTAAAAATTTTGCAAAAACCTTTCTTATTCTTTTTCTTAGAACTTGATTAGAGTTCTTTACTAGAGAACTTTATTAGATTTATCTTAATTGTTCATAGATTGTATTATTCAATGTATCTGTTTTTCAGTAATGTGCAGTAAAATTGTTTTCGATTTACAAATTCAGGACACAAGAAATTTAGTAGTTTAATATTTTGTCTTCTTAATTTCCTCTAAAATCTTGGTATAGGAAGCAGAATTAAAGCATTTTGATTTAATTGCAGGATTGCGTCAAGATAACTTTCTAGCACCGTTTAATTTTCTAGGTGCAATGATGAGTCAATCAAGCAAAATGGGTTTTTTATACCTCACACACATAAATAGCTATAGATAAATTATAAATTTAAAACATTTTTATTTAATTTGTCTGTCAAAATTTTCACTGTAATAATGTTACACATGCTCATTTTTTAGTTTGGTTTATAGATTTTCTCTGTGAATATTGCAGAAAATATGTTGTGAATGCCAAAAATTAACTTCAGAAGTTTGAAAGGTGATTTATGCAAAATGAATATTTGAAAATTTTAGTAATAGATAAAAATTACACAGTTTTAAGTTTCTCTATATCAAAAAGTCGAGTTGAAATTTATCCAAAAATTTTCAGGCTTGGTCATGAAAATAGTACACATTTTTAAAAAAGGTCTAATATACATTATAAAATATTCAGAAAAAATATCATTTTAAAAATACATATTTTAAGAAAATTTACTGAAAACATTTTTGAAAAACTTATCCTCAATAATTGTATATTATTTAGGTTTAATATTGCATTTTTTTACATAATACATAGCATTTTTAAAATTTAAGTAATTAAGTTTTGAATGCTAACTTCTGAACCTATATTTCTTTTTCTTTTAGACATATACAATAATGTGTTATCTGAAGGGAAAAAGATTACATAATTACTTTTTACAATAAAGAACTTTCATCTAGAAATGAAAGACTATAGTTCTTAGTAACTTTGGAAACAAAAAACAAGTGTTTGTATTCTTTCCTCTTTTTTGTGTGCATTAAGTAATAAAACAGATTAAGATTGATACAACATATCTACATTTATATTGAGCAGCAGATTCCATGTAAAATAAAATATTTCAGTAATGCAAGGTAACTTTGCCGATATGTGGACCTTTGGCTGCCATCCAAGTCCTGTACAACAGTTGAGATGATATATTGAGATAATTATTCAGAGGTATGAATAACTATCTGAAATATCTTGGGCTTGGGATTCTAATTCCCTGAATGGTAGCAAAGTGGTGGTTGCTATGGTTATTGGTTCAAAAACTCTAAATTTTTTCAAAGGCAACATGCATTTTTTTTTAAATTGCAAAAATGCTCAGTGCATATAAAAACCTAAAAGAGCTTTGGAATAGCATATTGTCAAAAAATGAATATGTTTAAATTGCATACATGAAAAACAGTTCTGTAAATGGCCAACAAAAACATCAGTGATTGCACAGAGGAAATATGCATATGACTAAAACAAGACACCAATCATAGAATGTCATTCCTTTAGATATTCAGCTTAAAAAACCCAGAAGAGGGGTAGGAAAGGTGGCATGTTGGGGGGCAGTCGAAATGGTGTCTCTTCAAAGATGGTGCCCCGGATGCAATGCTTACCGTGTTCAGCCACCCTGGGATTTCAGACTTGGTGGAAATTAAATCCCAAAGTTACGTCATCATGAAAACTTGGAGAGAGACACCTTGCTTATCTTAAGAAACGGAAAACATTCAAGAGCAAGGACTTAATAAATCCATTGATAATCTACACCAAGAAAGCAGTGGAAAGGAGGGGGGGGGGGGGAAATGGAGGGAAAGTTTTCCATATAGACTTTTGGATTGTGAGCATAGAATTTGGATTGGCCAAAAAAAAAATCTTCCTTTTCGTGACCACCAACAAGACATGGCATTGGAAAACAAAGGAAACTTCTTGGAAATTAATAGAAGTACTGTTTTAATTATGATCCTGTAATAAGAGAGTATTTAGTTTAAAACACAACAAAAAACAAATCATCTGGAAGGATCGTAAGCAGGTATTTGCCTTCAAAAATCCAAAACGAATTTGTTCTGGACAAGAACAGAAAGAAAGTGTAATAGAAAAGATTTTATTGGACATTAAAGAAGGCAAAATATTTTGGGATAATTTTTCTACAGTACTCCAAATATATCGCACACTGACCAAATTTGTGAAATAATCTGATATGTCCACATTGAATTTGGCAAAGTTAGAAGTTCGGGAGAATCTTTTTTGGTTTTTCTTCTTTTTTTTTTTCCTATAAACAGATGCCCTTACAGATGACTTTTTGAAAAGGTATCAGAAAAAGATAGGCTCGGACATTATCTGTGCCGAAGTCAAGGCCACGATAATGGTTCAACTCATTGCTGGCATTCACATGGTGTTCAAGCCAGAATATGAGATGATTAATCCCAAAGCTTTATTCGTTACCATGTGCAAACCACTCCTTTAATCTGTGTGGATTTGCATTTATTTGGAAGTGTTCCTTCATGAGTGCCATTTTTTGGACACTGGAGATTGTCTTTGCTTTCTTTTCCGCCTCCACACATTCTTGGGATGTACTAAAGAAACATGTAGATGTTAATTGGCCAAAAAACTGTCTGAAACAAGATAGGAGTGCTCACTACGATGATTGTGAGACCTGTAAAAAACACTTCCCAAAATTCATTCAAGAGATCAAGGAACTTTGTGATTCAAAAGAAATTTTTGACACAGTCTTTTGATATCTCATGATGGTGATTTCTTGGTGATGGTGTCTTTCTTGGCTTATCTGTCACTATGAGGATTAAGTTTTTAGAGGAAGTAAATGCTACTCAAAAGTATTAACAAATATCAAAGGTGAGATTAGATGAGTGTGTCAAGAAATTTCAATGCCTATAAACTTTACCTACTGGAAGATTGCAGTAAAAATTGTGGAGGACTTATTCCAGTACACTATTGAGCTATGCGAGGAAAATGAACATTACTATCGAGAAAAAGAGGAGAAAGAAATTCAAGGAAATAATGCAGGAAAGGAGGCCTAAAGATGTAGGCTTGACTCTGAAGCAAGAACTGATAAGAGCTATGTTCGAGTGTGTGTATTCTTCCTGGATATGAACATATCAATGAAGACATAAGAACCCATTTTAAATCAATGGAAAGCATTTTATTAACATTCAGCGTGGGTTCAAGCAAGTAATATAGTTAGTGCATTAGATGCAGCACCTAGTTCGAACTAGAAAGAGAAGAAACTAGAAGAACTTGTCACAAAATTTCCAACGGTAACATAATTTCAGAAATCTCATGACTTCAGAGACTTCACTAAAAGCAGCAAATATTAACAAAGAAGTTTTGTCAAGAATGATCAGCACTGAAGTTTTTACAATTCATTATAAATTTTAGATTTTTTGTGATTCAGTGAAACTTATCTTTGACTCTAAGATTTATTTATTTATTTATTATTATTATTTTTTTGATTTTGTTTTTATTTTATTATTATTATTATTTATTTATTTATTTATTTTTTTTATTTTTTTTTTTTTTTTTCTCACTATGCATATCTGTCTCATTTTGTGAGCGAAGTTTTTCGAAAAATTTGACTGACAAAAAACTACCTCTGTTTCACCATGAGTCAGTCACAGCTGTCAAATCTAGCTCTGCTTTCAATAGGTCATAAAATACTCTGTTTACACGCATAATAGTCAAAGTTTTTTCGCCAATTTTTCTTATTGAAAGTCTAGGTGCAACTATTATGCTGGGAAATCTACACAATATTTTACACTCTAATACAAAACACCCAGACAGCACATAAGCTCAAATCAAGCTTGACATTGCTTTGAATTTGATGTATTAATACAAGCTTGACAATTCAATTCATTTTAAGCTTGCAGCAAGCTTGGAGAAGTCATTTGAACTGTCAAGCTTGAATACAACTTGATTACAGCTTGATTTGGAAAGCCACATCCACATAACAAATAATTTATCATCAGTCATAAATGTACTTGACCATAGAATTAAAAAAAAAAAAATTCTATATTTCCAAATATTGAAATTCTTCAAAATAAAATAAAATTATACTACGAAATTGATTTCAAAATCAGTCGTTTGTCTCGATTTTGGCCAGTATTGCCGAACATGAGTGTCGCGATATTGAAAGTTGTAAAACGTGTGCTGCTTTTAAGTTTATATTATGCTTATTTCCCTATTAGAAGAGTCTCTAAATCACACATAACATTATTTTAATTTTGATTCATCCCATAGAAGAATAAAAGAAACAGATCAACACATTGGCCACTGATCGATCTCGCCGGAAAACAGCATGATAACCATAACAGCCACTTCAAACTTTAGTCATATCAGCGCAACTCAGGTTGGCCGAGTGGTTAGGATGCTGGCTTCCCAACCCTTACATACAGAGTTCGATCCCAGCCGCGGACACTTGATGGTAACAGATTAAAATAATTTGAGATTTCAGCGTAGAGGGGAAAATGCGTGGAAAAATAAAATATGTGGGGCGAGTTTGCCGACGGCCGTCCTGTGTATTTAGGAAATTTTTCTAGGAACATTTTTTAAGCTTGAAATTAAACTTGCTATGTCAAGCTTGATTCAAGCTTGCTATGTCAAGGTTAGTGCAAGCTGGGCAAGTGTAAACTAGAACACTTGATTCAAGCTTGCATTAAGCTTACACGCTTGAAATTTTCAAGCTTAATTCAAGTTTATTGACTTGCAGCAAGCTTGATTTATCAAGTTTGCTGTGCTGTCTGAGACTGATATTATAATAAAATAACTAAGTTACGAAATATTTCCAGTTTATCTTCCGTAGATTAAATAATCTTTTCTTCAATTGTACACAAAAAAAAGAAGCCTTTTTCTTTCTATAAAAATATTTTATAGGCATAAATTAAAGTCTAATACATGACTGCGACTTGTGCAGCGAAAGTATTTCGATGATTTTTCTGCTTCAAAACAGGGGGGGCGACTGTTATGCGAGGGTGACAATTATGTGAGTAAACTCTGTAGTTAAAAACATGGATATGAATGATGTTATTTCTAAATTCGCTAATTTGAAAGCAATAAAAATATTTTTGATTTATTTTTCCCCCTTTTTTTACTGTTAAAAATAAAGTACATATTAATTACTAAATAATTTTTTTAATAGTAAGCAAATTAATCACAAAGAATTAAGGAATGTGTTTTACAAATTTATGCACTGATTGTTTTATAATAAACTATAATTTCATTAAAAACTGCATTTTTAAACTATTGCATAGTTCTGAAATTTGTTTTAAATGATGCAATTTAGCTTTGGAGGGGGGGGGGTGACTGACAAAATATATGTCCACTCAGGGTACTAAAGTCCCTTGGCATGCCACTGGATAGAAATGTTGGTTCTTCATTGGCATGTGCAGGAGCTTGCACATGCCAATGCTATTAGCTATCAGATGACTGAAACGACCATTAAAGATTGATATATCAGCAAAGTTTTGTTTATGTTTACCTAGCACTTTATGTACTATTTATGTGACTTTTTGATGTTTCATTTTAAATAGTTTTAAAATATTTTCTTTCTAGACTGGATCACCACAATCTTTAAGCTTACAATCACCTTTCACCTTGTCACCTTCATTTAGGTAAAAATAAATAAATTTTAGTTTTTAAGTTGTATTACCTGCTGTTTTTATGTAAAATGTGACTTACTAACAACATTTTAGCATTATGAAAAATATCTGTAGCGTTTTTCATGAAGATTTTATACTCAATTTTATTTATAACTGTGGTATTAGCCTAAGCTTAGAAAACCTGAAATTACTAGTTACATTATTTACCAAAGATTACTCTTAAATTTATTTTTTAACCATTTTGTGTAAATCAGAACAAACCAAAGGCAAGATTAAGATTATTCATAAAAATCAAACAGTATTTCTAAACACTATTACAGTACAGAACCTGTTATCTGGAATGGTTGGGACCAGATGCATTCTGGATAATTGAATTTTCTGGATAACTGGTTGGGGATTAACATGATATCTACTGATTTGATTGGTAGCATAAATGTTACTCTCTTGATTAGAATTAAACATTAATAGTTAATATACTAGAAAAATAATATAAAAAAAGCTCTTAATATGATCAAGATAAATAATAATCATTTAGAGAGGAATTAGTAAATATATGATAACTTCTTGAAAACAGTCACACACTAAAAGAATAAATAAAATACCTTACCAGATTGCTTACTTTATAAATTCTATCTGTAGTACTAAAAATAAAAAAACAAAAACATAAGAAATATAAAAAAAACTCATTTTTTGCTTTTCTTTTGGAAAAAAATAGGAATTTAATAGATTGAAAAAAGATTCTGGATAACTGGTTTCCGGATAAGAAGTTTCATACTGTATTGAAATTTAGTGCACACTAATACTAATGAATGAAATTAAACCCGGTTAACTACGCAGTTTTGAAAATTATAACTGATGACAAAATAATATACATTTTCCAACATACCAAGTGTTTCATGCAAAAATAAATATAATGCTCATGAGATTTTATAGAATTCTCTATATTTTTAAACAATATATCACACCAAAAAAGTAATTTGTTATTGTATTTTGAAAATGTTATCTTATAAATTATCAGTGTTCTTATTTTATTATTTTTATTTTTAACTGACATTCCTGCTAAGTAGAAAATATAATTATATCTCATTTGTGATAATCGAAAGGTTATTTATGAGTGACCACCAGTCAAATAATTAAATATACTCATTAACTCAAGATTTTTGTGAATAATAATGTAAGATCATTTTTAGTAATTTTTTTATTTTCCCTGGAAATTTCAGAACTGATTTCTGTTATAGAAGTTACGATCTATTTATTTATTTCACTTGACAACATTCTATATCATTGATGTAGCTCTCTTGAGCCATAGAAAATATAAGTTTAATGTTATAAAATGTTTTTTTATGAGAATTATTTCACACTTTTTTCTTTAAGTTAATTAATTTTAATGAGTGCTCTTATTAATGATAATTCTGTCTGTTTAAAATGCTTTAATTTCAGTCTCCCCGGCAAAAAGAACATTTTCATCTCACCTTTAAAACAATCTCCTTTTAAAAATCCTAATGAAGTAATAAGTCAGCTGTTTCCTTCATATTCGGTTGGCTCTCTGACTCAAGTAAGTTAAAAATTATTTCATTATATATACTTATGAAGACAAAAAAAAAAAAAAAAAAAAAAAGCGAAAATTCATTATTCTAAGCCTTGCTGACTTACACCTCATTTTGCTAATCCAAAAAATACACTAGTTTGATTCACTCCAAGTTGAGATAGGAAATTTCATTGTTGGTTTTGATTTTATGATACTACTTTATTTATGTGTATAAAAAAAGAGACTAGCTTGAAAATTCTTCAAAAGTTTGCATAATTTATTTATAACACAAATAGAAGCTTTTAATAAAAATTGTTTCTTTAATTTCAGAGTAAAAAATATACTGAAATTATAATCTATTTATCTATGTATTCTACATCTTTTATTTGGTGTTATCAGTGTTTCATCCCACCCCACCCCATCCCCCACTAAGTTGTTCATATGTAATGATGATAATAGAAAAACCCAACAAAATAAAATACTGGTGAAACAAAATCTGTGTGCAATTAGAATCAAATGTGCTTGTTGACTGATTTGCTTTATAACTGATGCAGTTCTTCTTGTTTCTCTGATGCAATGCATATACAGTACAAAGCCGAAAATCCGGAATGGACGGGACTACGACGATTCCGGATTCTCGGATTTTCCGGATTATTGGTCATAATAATAATAATATAAAAAAAGTAGCGGCTACGTCATGGATTACGCGGTCTCGCCGTGAACTATGTATTTTTATAACGTTTTTTCGAAATCGCCGCGATCCGTAGGTTGTACTGTAGAAATTGTTCTATTGAATCCACTTTAAAAAAAAAAAAAAAAAAAAAAAAAAAGGCGCCCTACGAATTGCCGCTTGCCCAATGCCGTGAATGTAGTCACAACTTAAAAAAAAAATCGTATGACAGCATGAAGTTTTTTTAAAACGACAAAAGAAAAAAAAATGAAAGAAAGAAAAGAAAAAATGCATCTTGTGTAGATTATTCCTTTAATTTAAACATTTCTGTTAATGTTTTTTGTTTCATTAACTTGGGCTTTTCATTTACAAGCTTTTCTTTAATTTTATACATTGCCATTAATTCATGTTCCGTGATAAAACTCCTTTGCTCTAGTCCCTTTATGGCAGTGTCCATTACTGTAATTAAATTATCAATAGACATTTTTTCATTAATTTCTGGCACATCTTCTTCACTTTCGCTGCTATCCTCCTGATTTCCGAGAACGCTGTTTAACAGTTCTTCATCTGTCATTCTGTTAGTAATAGGAGCGTTGCTGTCAATATTCATCAAATCACGCAAATCGTCTTCTTGCAGCTGGATTTTACTAGACGTGCATTTTGCATAGTCTAATAACTCCATGATATCATCATCCCTTTGGCTGCTAAAACCATCGAATGTTGAATTGGTATCGTCTTCCAAAAATAATGCTAAGGGGAATAAGTTACGCCATGAATTTTTCAAAATGTCGGACGACACACTCTCCCATGCTCGTGCGATATTCCAAATGGCATCCTTTATTGTAAATTGTTTTACATAGGAAGAAACCGTTTCATTAGAATTGAGAAAATGAAGTAACCCTTTTACGAAATTAGTTTTATATCGGCATTTTAGTGCTCGTAGAACGCCCATATCCATTGGCTGCAGAATTGATGTACAATTTGGTGGCAAAAACGATACTTTAACATTTTCTTTTTCTAAGCTTTCAGCTGAGGGATGTGCTGGACAATTATCCATTGTCAAAAGGATTTTAAAGTTTTCTGGCATCCCAATTGCCGTACAATGTTTTCGAGCTTCCAGAATGAAATGATTTTCAAACCAGTCTCTGAATATTTCCTGTGTTACCCATGCTCTTTTATTGGATTTATAAAGCACAGGAAGTGTACCAGAATTGACATTTTTTAGAGCACGAGGATTAGCATATTTCCCTATAACCATTAATTTCAACTTGTGCGTACCAGCAGCATTTGCACAAGCTAACACCGTAATTCTGTCTTTGCTATCCTTTATCCCACTGGGAGCTTTTTCATCTGAAGTGCAGAGAGATTTTCGTGGCAAGTAGCGCCAAAATAGGGACGTTTCGTCAACATTATAAATTAGTTGTGGTGTCAAATTTTCATCTTTTACAACTTCAGCAAAGTCATCAATGTAATTTTCTGCTGCTTCGGTGTCTGCAGACACGCGTTCACCACATATAGATAGCTGCCGAATTCCATGACGCTTTTTAAAATTGCGGAGCCATCCTGTTGAGTAATCACAAGGTTCTTTTAAATCAAGTTTTTCGTGGAATATTTTAGCTTGTTCCATTAAAATTGAACCAGTTAATGGCACATTATCACTCCGCCGCTGACGGAACCACTCAATCATAACTTTGTCCAAATCTTGGTTTTTCGCTGTATGCATAGTCTTTCTATCTCGCATGCTCAATGGGGAATCGCTTTCACTAAAAAATTTCATAATATCAGCTTTTTTTTTTCTGCAAATCATACACTGTCGATTTTCCTACATTATATTCCTTGCATACATTTTGAACAGATGTTCCCTTTTCTAGCTTTCTCAATAACTCTACTTTCTTTGCTATAGAAAGGGAATTATGCTTCCTTTTCCTGCTTTTCACAGATGAATTTTCGTCCATTCTAAATAATAACTATGATAAATTTTCAAAAAGCAATGCAGATAAAAGAAATAACTTTAAGCAAAACAAAATAAAAAACCACGTGTAAATAAAGCAAACTACAAACGCTCAGCTCTAGAACTTTCGACGCACCTTTGACCTTCCATGATTTTATTCCTAGTTCGCTACTGAATGTAAGGTTACTGTACTCTAATGTCTAATGGCCAAATTGGCAATCGCCCTCTTAGGTTTCACTTTTCACTGAGTGAGTCGAATTTCCGGTATCAATGGATAAAAAGATATAACAGCAATTTTTATCGCCATCCCATGTGGGTGTCTACGCTAATCCTCTGTGGGGTCGAAGCGCAGAAGCTCCCCCCTTCGCCGGAGTCGGTTTGTCTGTGACTGGAGCTTTCGTTTTCCAAACAAGTTGTTACATTCTTGTCTTCGTTGCACGTGCTTACTGATATTTTTATTAATGCGTTTTTTTTAAACAAGGCCTTCAATGGTATTTACGCTAATGCATGTTTTTACTGCAGATTTGAATGATGTTATAAAGAGTTTAATTAATTTCTTTGCCTCCTTAGAAAGAATAACATTAAATTAAAAATAATACCTACCCTTTATTAAAGCTTAAATGCTTTACACTAACAGGAAGTGTCTCCACCCCCCTTTTTGCGTTTCTGTTCAGAAATAACAGTTAAATCTTTGGAATGCAAAGAAGGAAAGTTAGGTCACGAGACAGATTTTACCCTGAGGTTTTGGATATATATATATATATATATATATATATATACTATACTATATATATATATATATATATATATATATATATATATATATATATATATATATTTTATAGTTATGATAACAAAGTAGTCTAATGCTTGAACATCCTGTAGTTTATTTTATTTTATTTATTTATTTTTTTGAGGGGAGGGAAAAAAAAACTGAAATCCAAAAAATGTCCGGTTTTTTGGTCTTTCCGGTTTTTAGGAGTCCGGATTTTCGGCGCTCCACTGTAAATATATGCATGTACAACATTCAATGTAACTTAAGAAGTGTAACTCTTAAGAAGACTATCTTCTTTTAATTAAAGTGGTACTATTTAGTCTATAAATCTAGCATCTTTTTTTTCTTCTTTGTATAAGAAATGGTAAAGAAGCTTCCCCCCCCCTTCCCCCGCAACAAAGTTCAGTAGAGTCTTGCTTATCCAACATAAAGGGGCCGGCACAATGTCGGATAAGTGAAAATGTCAGATAATAGGGAAGAGTCAGGAAAAAGCTTCTTAAACATTAAGCTACATTGTATCGAGGAAAATAATACATACATCCTTATATTATATTGCACATTACTATCTTGCATTATAATCATGCTCTACGAGTACACGAAAACAGTGGAAAAAATGAACTTACAATTACACAATAATCTA